>JASEVX010000617.1:2500-5000 GCA_031761405.1 Serripes groenlandicus
AACCCTCGTTGTGATATCGTGTGTCGCCCTCCACAACTACTTGAGGGTGAGGAACCCTGCTGCAGACCAGCATTTTCTGGACCAAGAGGATGCTCAGTACAACGTCGTTGATGGTGCCTGGCGGGCTAATGCCAACATGATGGATCTCACTCAACCACAGAGTGGGAACCACGACAGCAGGGAAGCAAAGCTGCAGAGGCTGTAACTTAAGAACTACCTGACGTCACCATGTGGCTCGGTTCCATGGCAGAACCAGTGTCTCCGCCAGTTCTAGGCTGATCGGCATGAGGGAAACGGTCCTGTTAAGTGTCATCATTAAGTACTCTCTGTAAACTCTGTAAACGGTCCGTTTTAAGGTTTATTGTAAACACTGAATCCTGATGATTATTATTGTGTTCAATTGTTAACACCTTGTACATTTGCTTATGTTTGTAGTGCTTATCATATAGTTAAAAGGTTGTTAGTGGCAATAGTTTGTTATGTTATCTATCTATCTTCCGATTAACTGCGTGTACTTCCCAAGTGGCAAACAGCTTGGAACCTGACAAGACACCGAGTTATTCGGCGTCGGATCTGATTCAAAACAGTTTGTACAATCTATTATGGCCGCGCGTAGAAGGCTAACGTACCCCAAGCCCCCACCCTATCACAAAACCCACATTATGACTCAAACTTATGTCAAGATGAAACATTGATTTATTTAGATATTCAAACAATGCATTTAGACAGAGTATAATAAGTCCATAGGAGAACTGCTGGAACTCTGCAGCTGGTCTGCATGCTGGGTGTCTGCCTGCTGCTGGTACTGGCGCTGCCAGTTCGAAATGAAGCCATTGGGGCAACGCTGGTTATGTTGTGCGGCAATGTCTGATGCTAGGTGTACGTCCGCAATAGTGTGATAGATGGTGGCACCTGGCGGCATCTGGGGCATAGGCGGTGGGCGTAGTGGGGCATGGCTCACCAATGCAGTCTGAGCCCTGGCCCTGGACTCCCGCTTATACTTCACCAGTAAATTGGTGACATCCACTTGTAGTCCTTCAAAGGCTTCGTCGTCCATCTGTGCCGCCGAAAGCCCTACCATGCGGCCAAAAGCCGCTCGCGGGTTGTCTTCCTGAAAAAACACACATAAAAAACATTTAATATTAGAAATTGTGTCACTGATGCCCCCCACAGTTTCTTTGTCACAATCAATGATGCATATATTTCAATTATTGTTTGCAAATAAAGGGCCATAACTCCAAAATGACTAAAGCGATTTACATGACTGTCGAGATAAAATGGTCACAAGCATGTGTGTAAAGTGTTGTGAGGATTGGACAAATCCTTTTCAAAAAGAGCCCGGACAAAATATTTGGGACGTACCGACGTACGTACGGATGAGCGGACGGACAAGGGCAACCCTATATGACGCCATTATTTTTGGATAAATAGTTGAATGACGATGCAACGTCTACTTGGATACCCCCTGCTATATCGTTGGCCTCTTCGTGTGACATTTGACCTCTATGTGTGATAATAATCTAGGATGTACATTGTTTTGCATGTAGGTTCGTTTAGGTGAATTTTTCGTGAAAGTTTCAACAATGCCAACAAGAAGATATGGACCAGGCCCACACTTAGTCTTTTGCCTGCACAGAAGCACACACAAGGCGAACGCTATATACCCCGACCTTTTTGGAGCATAGATATTATTAGTTTTAGTTTTAAACTTATTTATTTTACATCGATTGCGAAACATGCTTTCAGCTTATATTAATCACGCTCGATGTCTGCGTCCTGGACACTTAACCAGTACTCGCGCCGTTATTACAATAATAATTATTCGAAAAGAAGCATAATAATTTATCTAAAGTTCATAATAATTTATCTAAAGTTTTACCTGCTGGATAATCTAGCCCATCTGCTACCGGTTGGCGGCCATTCTCTTCTCGATTTTCTCCAGAAGAAGATGAGAGAGTTTTGTTCTTCCTAGAGGTGGAGCTGTAGGAGTTGTCTGGTTCGAGGTACGGACGTGCTCTTCTGTCTGCGTGACCGTGGGGGTGGTCTGCTCATGCTCGGAATCGGTGTCTGACTCCCGTGGCGGCATGTCCTGAGCTGCCGGGTGCGTTTAGGATGCTTTTCACGAAGCTGTCCCATGAGCTGAAAGTAGAAAAGGAGCATAAAATAAAACATTTTCACATTCAACTTATTCCAGCACAAACATTCAACATTATCAGTGCAAGTATTGAACCATAGAAAAGGCCATTCACACAAAACATATAAACACGATGCAGGCCCAGTTTAATTAGGCCTGTTCATGGAAGGTAATATGAAGCCATTCACGTCCTGTAGATTTAGGTTGAGCAGAACTCAACACATAACATTAACCTTTGTGATTAAGTCATTCAGTAAATCAGTAGTATAATTTACTTACATCAACCCCGGCTCGTTTGGGCACTCTGTAAACATGGGCGCTAAGAAACGTCAGGCGTTCCTTCAAACCGTTCTTCACGAGCTGTCA
>JASEVX010000617.1:7500-75851 GCA_031761405.1 Serripes groenlandicus
AGACAGACAGACAGGACAGACAGAGCAAAGTATACTATTTACACATGTTGTCATATCATAAATAACTATATACCTCGATACCAAATGTGTGAAATAAACCATCCATTGGTTTGCTTCTAATTTCTTGTACAGAGATACAATGTATTAAGCAGTGTAGAACTTCATTATTGTAAAAAAAGACACATTTACAGCAGAGTGTATTAGCATTATAACTGCCCTGAGAAGATATAATTTTAATGATTTTTCTGCAGTGTCGTTTATATTTGTATTTGCATTTACTTATATGCTAAAATATGCTTTCACAGAAAGCCGGGTGAATTTTGGCAAAAAAGAAAAGGTCTTGATCACTGTTAACTCTTTACAACCAGTGCTCAGTGAAAAATGCATTAACAGTCTGTTTTATTGTACTTTTCCATTTCAGACGTTTTGGATATATACCATCGTTGTAATAAGAAAACAAATAATTAGAAAGCCCATATTTTTTGAAGTATGAAGAAAATATGTGAACAAATATCCAGACTGGGTACAGTTTGACAAGCAGAAACTACATAACCGTTCTATAAAAATACATTAATAATGTTATTAGGATTCAGAATGCTGAATTGACCAAACAGCTCTAACTTACGTTTATCTATAATGCATTCTATATTTAACATTTGTAACATGCCTAAGATAATATCAGTTCTTGCAAATGTGTCAATGCCTGGAATTCTTGTTAAGCAAAATCTATGACATTTTTCTAGCTGTAGCAATTCTGATGATTTTAAGGAAAAAAGTATTTCACACCCAAAAAGTCCCCTAGAAAGAACTATGGTGGCATACAGCTTTTTACATGTAGAGGCTTGAAACCCTTTTTCATTTAGACGAATGTCAAATAGAGACATGAATGATCCTCTAATCTTTGAACATATATCATATTTTCGGCATTAGACTTATTTATTGCAAACAACACCTATGTGAGTGTAGTTCACAGTTTCACGTTAAGTGTGGCATCCGATTGACTATTTTCTTGTAGAATTTGAATAATCATGTTTGCTTTCGTTAAAAACAATGAGAGAACTGTTCTGTGGATTATACTCGAATAGCCACTTTTCAGAATACAAATGACAAATATTTATCAATCGATCAAAACCTTTCTTTGAACAACTGAGTAAAACCATATAATCAGCTGAGGTAATGCACGTTATATTATTTTCCTGCATGACAAGACCGTACCGACTATCATCTAACGTACAGAGTAGTCCATTTATAAAACAAAGGTAGAACAATGGTGAACTCAATCCCCCTTGTCTGATTCCGACCGTCACATTAAATGGATCTGATTTATATCCTCTGAACAGAACATATGATTCAGACTCATCATACAAACTAAGTACGGACTTAAGGGAAGTAGCAGTGTACACGGACGCAGTTAATTAAATAACATTATGGATAAATAAGAACGCTTTCGTTGGACAGCAGCTAAAAAAGTTTTCAAAAGATTGATTGATTGATTGGGGTTTAACGCCGTTTTTAACAATTTCTTAGTCATATCACGGCGGCCAGTTCACCTACTCATGTGTTTCCTGGTTTTCTCACACCAGTTCTCCACACACCAATCTTCCCAAGCAACTGGCTTCTTTTCAACATAGACTTAGCCCATAAAATAGTGTGACTGTAACATAAAGGGAGAATGAAGTAGTATCCATGTGTCTACAATTCTTGACCTCTCTCAGACAATAACTATAGCTCTATTATAGCCCATTGGTGGAAGACGAATGGCGCATGTCGCAATGACTTTTGTCAAACGTCGGAAAGAAAGTTGGCCGAGCCGGGATTCGAACTCACAACCCCTGGATTGACAGCCCGCGTCGTTACCGACTGAGCTACCTGGACTCGGCGTTTTCAAAAGAACAATGTGTGATAAGTGTGACAATTTGTTTTGTAAAGGATTAACATTGAAAAAAAAAAAAACCTATTTACACCACACTTGACATTTCATTAAATGAACCGTTCCACGAGAAAACCAACATTATGGCCTCTGCGTAATGTATCGAACCAGATCAGCCTGCGCAGTCCGCGCAGACTGATCCGGACCGACAAATTCCGTCTCAGGTGGCTATAGGTATAGAGTAATGATTCCTGAAACAGAAAATTCACAGGAAGCGAAGAGTGTATGCCCGGGTTGTCCAGCGCGGCGTACTTAGGCTGATCCGGGTCGATACTTTACGCGGAGTCCACAATGTTGGTCTTCTCGCGGGACGGCTCATATCAATATATCTGCGTAATGTATCGACCAGATCAGCCTGCGCTGTCCGCGCAGACTGATCCGGCCGACACATTCCGTCTTAGTGGGATATATGTATAGAGTAGTTATTCCTGAAACAGAAAATCCACAGGAGGCGAAAAGTGTCTATCGGGGTAAGCCTGCGCGCATGCTTTAGCTGATCCGGGTCGATACTTTACGCAGAGTCCACAATGTTGGTTTTCTCGCGGGACGGCTCAAATGGTGTTTTTTAATGCCGCTCTAAACGGCGTTTCCATGGTAAATGATCAGTACTACCGGTATCATTTATCCCGTCACTGATGAATTACTCATAATGGTATCCCCACAACCAATGAGCCTCAAGGAAAGAAGCCATTGCTACCATTTTTGTTTAACCCTTTCCCCTCATACGACAATTCTGCAGCAGACGACTTTGAACGTATTTTGTCAGAACATAACAAAATCTCTACAATTGAATGGATAACCTATGACAAAAAGTGGAAAAACATTGTGGCAAAAGGAGAAATTGCACGTTTTGTGCAATTTCTTCTTTTGTCACTATGTTTTCAAAAAGCCGTCTGCTGCAGAGGTGTCAGAAAGCGTCTATACGAGGGAAAGGGTTAAACAGTCTTTGAAATGACCCATGCACCATGACACCAGAGATTTAAATTAATAATTAAAGGTGCTGAACTCCAGATTATAGATAGTATCGAGGGCTTGGCGTGAAACGGTTGTAACTAAAATTAGTTTTTTTTTAACAAGGTGAATTACCTCGCCATGAAGTCCTTATAAGCGTTAAATCATTTTTTTTTTTTGGTAAACGATGGAAATTTAGGTGCCATTGCTCGTTCTGAGTAATGGCACCTAAATTTGCATTGTTTACAAAAAGGTCAAAATTGCCCCTAAACCAAGGTTTTCAAAATAGGTTTTTAGTTACAACCGTTTCACACCAAGCCCTCGGTATGGTTCAGTACAATAAACATCATACTATTCATCGTTTACGTTTCATTTTAACTGGGAAGACATTCCCAGTAAGCCAAATAGTGTACATTTTCATGACTTTTAATTAACTGTTTTTCAACATTTACTGCCAAAATAGTTTTGAGCAATTTATTACTTACTTGGTTGATACAATAAGCAATATTTTGCATAAGTTTCAAAATTTCAAAAAATTGTGATCTCCATCTGAAGTTCAGCACCTTTAATCACGATTTAATCTGACACTTTATTTGTATCATTGTCCATGATCCTACACACTTATATATAACTCACTAGGACAGATTGATTGATTGTTTGGTGTTTAACTCCGCTTTCAACAATTTTTCAGTTATATCACGGCGTTTCATGTGTAAGTTACCAGTGCTACTTGTCCATTTATCCTTACATCAGTCAGTCAGTCGTTATGCCAAACCCGCTTCCCTGAGCACCAACGAGGGAAGCCATTACTACCATTTTAATAAGTATTTGCTATGACTAGGTCGGGGATCGAACCAGCCACCTCCCTTACCCGATTCGGACGCTCTAGCACTACACCACGGATGCGGTCCATGGGGACAGAAGAAGATAGGATACAGATAAAAATATCATGACACGCTCAAAGCGGGACAGTTTTAGATTATTTTGGAACAAGAAGAACATGATTTCCCCGAATATTTCCACCATAATACTACAACTAAACAGTTGTCAAAAGGACATTGTTGGACGAAATGTGACAATTTATTAGATACGTTGATTGTCTGCATTTTTTAATACGACATAATTACATTGGCTACTTATGCGCAACTTCCGTTATAATTTGAGAGCTACTTCCGGTTCATTCCAAAAGTTTCTATTGACATCAAAGTGTCAACTGATGTGTATGAGTGCTTCTAAAGTATTCCGTCAATGGTCGCTATTTATATCGAATACAATATTTAATATTATAATTTTGTTTTAAGCAATATGCTGTTTATTTCACAAGTTTGCGTTTTTGTACTACTTGCATTTGCAGTGGATGCGCAACAAAGAGGTAAGATTTTATTTATTTTTATTTTTATTTCGTTAACATTGTTTTCTGTGTTTGAATTTGTAGATGACAGTTCAATAAACTTTAAAAATAAGCATACGAAAATGCAACACCAGGATGTGTTCGTGATATATAACTGTTACACGAACAACATTGGACTCGCTATTATTCGAGCATCGGATATCTCGAACTTATCTTCTGACTCAAACCATTTATTTAAAACGGTTTCATCTTTAGAACAAACAGCAACGCAATTAAACAGTTGGTATGACAGGTGCATTGAAACAGTTGGTATGACTGGTGCAATGAAACAGATGGGCTGATTGATGCAATGCAACAGTTGGTCTGATTGATTCAATGAAACAGTTAGTCTGATTTATGCAACGAAACAGTTGGTCTGATTGATGCAATGAAACAGTTGGTCTGATTGATGCAACGAAACAGTTGGTCTGATTAATGCAACGAAATAGTTGGTCTGATTGATGCAACGAAACAGTTGGTCTGATTGATGGAATGAAACAGTTAGTCTGATTGATGCAACGAAACAGTTGGTCTGATTGATGCAATGAAACAGTTGGTCTGATTGATGCAACGAAACAGTTGGTCTGATTGATGCAATGAAATAGTTGGTCTGATTGATGCAACGAAACAGTTGGTCTGATTGATGCAATGAAACAGTTGGTCTGATTGATGCAATGAAACAGTTTGTCTGATTGATGCAATGAAACAGCTGGGCTGATTGATGCAATTAAACAGTTGGTCTAATTGATGCAACGAAACAGTTAGTATGATTGATGCAATGAAACAGTTGGACTGATTGATACGATAATTCAGAACTGCTGTAGTGCTGTTTTTTTCGATATGAAGTTGTAACTGCCTTGCTTTTCAACATCATCAGTTTAGTATAAATTAATTACCAGACTGAAAAAAAAGCATAAATGAATTTAGCATTAATCCAGCGATCCCTCGAAGACGTCATAGGACAATTCTGCAGCAGACGACACTTTGTACATATTTTGTCAAAAAATGGAAAATCTCTATGATTGAATGGATAACCTATGAATACAAGTGGAAAACATTGTGGCAAAAGGAGAAATTGGTCATATTGAGCAATTTCTTCTTTTGTCACTATGTTTTCAAAAAGCCGTCTGCTGCAGAGGCGTCAGAAAGCGTCTATATCAGGGAAAGGGTTAAATCATTCATTGTTTGCTCACACTTAATTAACGCCACATGAAAACAGCCCCTTGCAGTTTTTATATTTAGAAAAAGGATTTTTTTGTCGCACCCATTTATGAGAGAATTTCAAAATGCGTGTATGACAAGATGCGATGGAGGACAGATCCTGATCAGACTGAGAGCAGACACAGGGCGATACGGATATTCAACGGTGGCTGATCTGCCGATTGACTTTCCTGTGGCGTTCCACAATTAAATTTCTAAGATTTAACTTCCCACACTGCTCGGCAATTTCCGTTCGGTCGGTATTTATCAACAGTTGATAGTTTTATATGAGGGAAAGTATTAAGAAAAGGCGTTATTTTTTTGTCAATAGTTTCAACGTCTTTTGTCGCCGACGTTATTATCATTATAATGATCATTTACTCGATGGTCATATATGGCAGAGGGACATATTGCTAAATATTTAGTAAGTTCGAAACCCTTTATAAATATATCGAGTAGCCGAGAGCACCTGTAGCTCTGTCGGTAGCGATGCGGGCTGTCAATCTAAGAGTTAGAATCCAAGCCCGGACAACATTCTTTCAGACGTTTGACATTAATCATTGTGACAAGTGATATTGGTCTTCCACCAATGGCTTAACTGTCTATGTGGAAATGCAGCCAGTTGCTTGGAAAGTATGTTTAGTTTAAACTTATTTATCTTACATCGATTGCGAAACAAGCCTTTGGCTTAGAATAATCACTCTCGATGTCTGCTTCCTGGAGACTTAACCAGTACTCGCGCCGTTTGTGTGGAAAAATCCCAGTCAGGACCCGCTCATCACGGGACTCGAACCAGGGACCTTTGATACGAGAGGCCGACGCTCTACCTCTGCACCACTGTCTTCCACAACAGTATGGCAAGTATGTTGTGTGGGTATGGAGTACTGTTGTGGGAAAAGGCAGGAAACACATGAGTAGTTGAACTTGGCACCGTGATATGAATGAACAATTGTTGAAAACGGCGTTAAATCACAATCAATCAAGACACATATAGCGTTAATCTATAACATGGTTGAAGGGGTGGGTTTCACAGCTTGGGAGAAATTAGAGAGATATCTCTCTTAGGTATAGACATATGACTGTTGAAGTAAGATAGTAAAACATGGCTTGTTTTTCTCATTGTGTGTACAAATTGTCGCAAACATCAACACAGAAATAGTCGTTTTCAGATTCAAATATTTTCTACGTTTTATGCTTTTACCGTCTTTTTAATTGCAAACTGGTTAAGCATACAATACAAAATATCCATCGATTAAATAACAGGGACTTATCTTAACTAAAAACAATGTGTAGGTCACGATCTATGGGGTCGGGGGAGAGGGATATGGGTGGTTTTACCAGAGACATGTTCCCCGTCAGTTTTCTTTTAATTAAGATTGTTTAAACTTCTCGGAAGTGTAGCGTAGTCCTCGACCTAAGCGGCATAGGAAGCATAGGTGCTTATATACTTATGAATAGGTTCAGTACAGTAATGATCTTACGGACAAGGGTTCAGATAAGAAGGGGTTTACAGCTCTTTCCCCCCTCAAATATCTTTGTTATTATCCAACCAAACCCTATGATGTGGGTACTCAAAAGAATCGTCTCACTGAGACGATTCTTTTGAGTACCCACAACATAGGATTATACGTTCAAATTAGGATTTTAGAAAAGGTTCAGTACAGTAATGATCTTACGGACAAGGGTCCAGATAAGAAGGGGTTTACAGCTCTTTTCCCCCCAAATATCTTTGTTATTATCCAACCAAACCCTATGATGTGGGTACTCAAAAGAATCGTCTCACTGAGTACTCACAACATAGGATTATAAAGTCAAATTAGGATTTTAGAACATGCAAAACTCTTCTTATCTAGAGCTCTGAATTTATGGAAATGAGACACTATTCTCTACGTGTTATTTCACTTGTTCATTCACTGTTTCGTGTGTCAAATGTGTTCTGTATCTGAGAAATGATAGATCAGTTGATTTTTTAATGTATCACAAGATTTACGCAAATCGATGTCTGCTTCGGTATGCATGTTAATTTCCTACTGAGTAAAAGGGTTATAACATACGGGCATATTGAAACATTATTTATAACAGAGTTGGACTCTTTTATTGCATTGAGCTAATTATCTATTTTCAGAGGACTAGATAAGAGGGAGTGAACAGGTCTTTCCCCAACTATATTTCTCTTATCACTCAACAAATTCCTATGTTGTGGGTACTCAAAAGAATCGTCCCACTGAGACGATTCTTTTGAGTACCCACAACATAGGGTTTGAATATCAAATACGGATTTTAGAACATGAAAAATACCCCTTATCGAGAGCTCTGTATATTACCCAAAAGGTTTTCATCTGTCTTTTGTAAAGATGTTGGTTGGTGTTTAACGCGGTTTTCAACATGTGTTCAGTTCGGCGAGCAGTTCATTTAACTACGTGTTTCCTTGCTTTCTCTGTTCTCTCGCCGAGTCCCCGGAAGCTCAGTCGGTAGCGACGCGGGCTGTCAATCCAGGGGTTGTGAGTTCGAATCCCAGCTCGGCCAACATTCTTTCCGACGTTTGACAAAAGTCACTGTGGTCTGCGTCATTCGTCTTTCACCAATGGGCTGTTTAACAGTCTATGTGGAAAAAAGTAGCCAGTTGCTTGGAAAGTATGTTGTGTGGTGTACTGGTGTGGGAAAACCAGGAAACGCATGAGTAGGTAAACTGGTCGCCGTGATATGACTGAAAAATTGTTGAAAACGGCGTTAAACTCTAATAAATCAAACTCTTGCTTTCTTAGACAAATACTCCACACGTGGATCTTTTGAAGCATTTGATTGTCTCAAACGTCAGAAAAACTGTTGGCCGAGCCGGGGTCGAACTCACAACCCCTTGATATAGAGCCAGAAGTTGCTACCGACTTAGCTACCGGGGCTCGGCCGCATTTGCAAAGTAGTAAAACGTCGGCTGAATCAGCGATATGGAATTTGATTTCGATTACAACTTTTAACTATCAATCGCAAAACACTTGGTATATCAGAACAATCTGTATATAGCCCTAGTATGATCACCACTTTCTTCAACCCTTTCCTATATACAACAAATCTACAGCAGACGACTTTGAAAACATGTTGTCAAAAAACCTGAATAATCTCCATAAAAGATAGCTTAATTGTTATATAAAGTTGTAAACAGTGTGGCCAAAGGTGAAATTGCTCATCATGAGCAATTTCACCTTTTGCCACAATGTTTTCAACAGTCGTCTGCTGCTATTGCAGCAAAATGCGTCTACAGGTGGGTGGGGAAGGGTTATTAAGTTAAGCACCCTTTCCACATTATTATATACACGCATTTTTAAGCATCAGTATAACAGGAGAATTTTGAAAATATTGTTGGAAAACACGAATCACTCAATATGAGAACTTTCTTCTTTTAACTCAATGCTTTAATCTCTATTTAACCCTTTCAGCGCCAAATTGTTTAAAGTAGACGCTTCCATGTTAAAAATCGGGCGTCTTCATTTCTCATGTAATAACAGTTTAGTCTATTTTGATAACTAAAAGGCAAACAATGCTGATTTCAGGTGAGATAGCTCGTTACGAGCTGACTCACCTGAATCAGTATTGTTTGCAAAAAAACTCAATATTACCTTTGGCGGTGAAAGAGTTAATAGTATTACGTTCATTTATAGCCATTTTCCATAGTTTTGACTACTAGTTTTTCAAAGTCGTCTGCTGCATATTTATTGTGTTTTGACGCCTATGCAGCAGACGAATATTATTAACAAAATTGTGACAAAAGAAGAAATTTCTCGTAATGATCAATTTCTAATTTTGCCACAATGTTTTCAAACTCTATTCAAGAATTACACTTTCATTTAAGTATATATTTCATTCGTTAGCTTGGATGTTTTCAAAGTCGTCTGCTGCAGATTTGTTGTACGCTGGTCAAGATTAAATACGTACGGAGTAGTGTTCGGTACATATTGATACATTTACCGCGTACTCTGTAGATCAAAATAAGACTGCATGGATGTGCAGGCTGATCGTGATTTAGCGTTTTCGCATACTATGCGATTTAAAATAAGGCAATACGTCATTCTTAAAAAGTGTTTATTATAATCGCCTACATACAATGCGATAAGACTAAACAAAATGTCTTTAATTCGGGCTCGGAAAAATTGTTTACAACGTAACTTGACATTCCTGTGCTGAGAGAGAAAAAATAAAAAACATAAAAAATGAAAACGGTCGAGTTCAAACTTTCTGTTCCCGTTTCAGGATGTAGGTTTTTCCTCGAGAACCAATTAAGACTTCCTTTCGAGGTTATATGATGTAAACCCTTTCCGACTCAAGCCTTCCTAATTAATGGTTCACACTCGTAATAACGTTTTACGCAGACGAGTTCGTATTTGTACGTGTCTGCAGCATACACCATTTAGATAAAAACATTGTTGCAAAAGGAGAAATTACTCATATTGAGCAACTTGTTTGTTTGTTTTTTGTCACAGTTGTTTCAACTGTATATATATATATATATATATACTAATTACGCTTTTTATTATTAATCGTTTCCATGTTTTTTGCCTAGGTGTTTGCAAAGTCGTCTGCTGCATATTTGTTGTGTGAGATTATCGAAGGGTTATTACCGAGTGTACTGGCTCCAGCCCTTAAGTGCTGACTGAGTGACAATGTCCGTATAAAAAAGTGTCCCCCTGCCTGCCACTACCAGCGATCGGAAAAAGGGTCTTGTGAGCCTGTGCTGTCTCACACACTGGTTAACCCTTTCCCTCATACGATAATTCTGCAGCAGACGACTTTGAACATATTTTGTCATAAATTTGAAAATCTCTATAATTGAATGGATAACCTATGACTAAAAGTGGAAAACATTGTGGCAAAAGGAGAAATTGCTCATTTTGACCAATTTCTTCTTTTGTCACTATGTTTTCAAAAAGCCATCTGCTGCAGAGGCGTCAGAAAGTGTCTATATGAGGGAAAGGGTAAAATCATTCACTGTTTGCTCACACTTAATTAACGCAACATGAAAACAGCCCCTTGCAGTTCTTATATTTGGAAATAAGATTTATGCAAGTTTAAAATAGATCGTATAAACATCTTTTTTTTGTCGCATCCCTTTATGAGAGAATTTCAAAATGCATGTATGACAAGATGAGATGCAGGACAGATCATGATCAGACTGAGATCAGACCCAGGGCGATACGGATATTCATTGGTTGCTGTTATGACGATTAATTTTCTTGTGGCGTTCCACATTTAATTTCTAAGATTAAACTTCCCACACTACTCGGCAATTTCCGTTCGGTCGGTATTAATCAACAGTTGATAGGCTCGGCTATTTTCGTCCGATGTCATAAATAATCGATTTTGTCCGTGAACCTGTGACGGTAATCCCACGAATAATATCGATCTGTAACGACTTCATACGGAAACTGGCCGATGCTAAAAAGGATCTTTTACCTTAACTGAAACTTAACCAGTGGAACTTATTTTTACCTCAAAATGATCCTTTACAACAAGGCGCTTCCTCATCAAATTTGTTTTACCTCGAAGTTATCCATTACAACAAGGCGCTTCCTCATCAAATATTTTTACCTCGAAGTTATCCATTACAACAAGGCGCTTCCTCATCAAATATTTTTACCTCGAAGTGATCCATTATAACAACGCTCTTCCTCATCAAATCTCTATACAAAGACATGATCCATTACAACAACGCGCTTTCTAATCAAATCTCTTTACCTCGAAGTTATCCTTGACAACAACGAACTTTCTCATTAAATATCTGTTCCTCGAAGTTACCCTTTTCAACAAAGAACTTCCTCATTAAATATATGTACCTCGAAGTGATACTTTTTCAACAATGAATTTCCTCATCAAATATCTTTACCTCGAAGTGATACTTTTCAACAATGAACTTCCTCATCAAATATCTTTACCTCGAAGTGATACTTTTCAACAATGAACTTCCTCATCAAATATCTTTACCTCGAAGTTATCCTTTTCAACACCGCACTTCCTCATCAAATATCTTTACCTCGAAGTGATACTTTTCAACAATGAACTTCCTCATCAAATCTCTATACAAAGACATGATCCATTACAACTACGCGCTTTCTAATCAAATCTCTTTGCCTCGAAGTTATCCATGACAAAAACGAACTTTCTCATTAAATATCTGTTCCTCGAAGTTATCCTTTTCAACAAAGAACTTCCTCATTAAATATGTGTACCTCGAAGTGATACTTTTCAACAATGAACTTCCTCATCAAATATCTTTACCTCGAAGTGATACTTTTCAACAATGAACTTCCTCATCAAATATCTTTACCTCGAAGTGATACTTTTCAACAATGAACTTCCTCCTTAAATATCTTTACCTCGAAGTTATCCTTTTCAACACCGCACTTCCTCATCAAATATCTTTACCTCGAAGTGATACTTTTCAACAATGAACTTCCTCATCAAATCTCTATACAAAGACATGATCCATTACAACTACGTCTTTCCTCATCAAATCTCTGTACCTCGAAGTTATGATTTTCAACACCGCACTTCCTCATTAAATATCTTTACCTCGAAGTGATACTTTACAACAACGCACTTCCTCATCAAATATCTATACAAAGACATGATCCATTACAACTACGTCTTTCCTCATCAAATCTCTGTACCTCGAAGTTATCATTTTCAACACCGCACTTCCTCATCAAATATCTTTACCTCGAAGTGATACTTTACAACAACGCACTTCCTCATCAAATCTTTATACATAGACATGATCCATTACAACTACGTCTTTCCTCATCAAATATATGTACCTCAAAGTAATCCATTATAACAACGCTCTTCCTCATCAAATCTTTGTACCGCGAAGTTATCTTTTACATCAACGTGGTTCCTCATCAATGTCAATCCTGGGTCCGCTGAATTCCGAAAACTTTCATCTTAATCCTTTTTGACAAGTTCTTATATATTGGCGGACTCGTCTTTGGTTAGTTTTGATAAATTAAAAGCGAATAAGTGTAGACCAAGATCAGGGGAATGTGTAAACGCATCTATATTGCCATTGTTTGAAGTTGTAGTTTTAAGTTGTGAAAAACATGAATTAGAAATGTTGTTTAAAGTGAGAACAATATTACAATACTTTATTAAGGTGCTGAGTCAGGGGCGTAGCTTTGTAATATTAATCAATGTGTAGGCCGTCTCAAAAGAAAATCAACAGTGTGGACTCTGCGTAAAGTATCGACCCGGCTCAGCCTAAGCATGCCTCACAGGTCTACACGGATAGACACTTTTCGCCTCCTGTGGATTTTCTGTTTCAGGAATCACTATTCTATACATCTATCCACCTAAGACGGAATGTGTCGGCCGGATCAGTCTGCGCGGACAGCGCAGGCTGATCTGGTCGATACATTACGCAGATGTATATCGCCGCAGCTACATTTTAGGGCATTTTGAGACATACACACATATAAATGCACACGCATACATATGCACATATATACACACACATACAAACAAAACTTGCATATACAACAGGTTTACATGCCCGTGCTATAAATGAGTGTTTCTTGATATTTCCATGTTTAATTATTTTCCCTTTTTCGAAACAAAATAAAAAGGAAATGATAATGAAAACTGTTATATAACTATCATATGAACGTACGAATTTAATATAATCGATGTGATACTAGTAAGATGGTGGAACGGGGGTAACATTGATCTGTTAAACAAGTACATCGGCTGAGAATACTGCATGAAAGCGATTTCAATTTCATTGTTGCTTTTTTTTTTCTTCATATTTTCTATTTTTTTTCTTTCTTTTTCTTGTATGACTATATGTTGATTATATATTCGACTCATCTTACCTTACCACAACCTGCTCTAAGGGGAGGGCCGTCACTAATGTTGGTAAAACTTGTGGCCCAACCCTTTTGTCTTTGATCTCAATATAACTATTAATTAATTAATTAATTTGTATGCATTTCAATTCTACTTGTAAGCTGCTTATATGTACACATAATCTGTGAAATGTATTATAAACATGTATTGATATCTTCTGCAATAAAATAGTATTAAACTATAAAGTACATTATGTAACACATTAGTAGACGAATTTCATTTTTTACTTGAATGTCCATTATACAATGATCTAAGACAAATCTATATAAGAAAATATTATTGGTCTAGACCAAACATTCCTAAATTCGTCGAACTCTTAACAAGCAATAACCAGAAAATATTATCCAAATTATGCATGTTTCTATATAAAAGTTTCGAAAAAAGAATGAAGTCACTTGATTAATTTAAAATAAATGTATATTGTTGTTTAAATGTTATTGTTATGCCTCCGGAATCACCGATTCGGTGGGCATCTAGTTTTTGGCCTGTCTCTCTGCACGTCTGTATGTCTGTCTGCATGTCTGTCTGTCTGTCTGCACGTCTGTCTGCACGTCTGTCTGTCTGTCTGCACATATGTCTGTCGAAAAAAACTTTAACCTTGACCACTACTTTTGAACCATAACAGGTACGGCTACCATATTTCACATGTGTATTCCTTGTGACATGACCTTTCTGTCAGTAAGAAACATTTTTGACCTTGCGACCTTGACCTTTGACCTAGATGTTGCCATTCGGGGGCATCAGTGTTTCACAAACACATCTTGTTTTTTTTTTTTTTTTTCTAAGCGTAAAAAAGGAATATGTATATATGTGTGAAATGTATTATCAAAGTTTATTTCCATTTTCGAGATTTTCATTTTAGTTCTATTCTTCCACGTTACAAGGATAATGATCAATATTGTATTAAATATAAAGAGGCAGGTCGCTTGCGTTTCGTTTTGGTAAGCATCTGAAACTCTCTTTAACTAATATAGATTATTGTGCTATATATAAATTGATATATAATTACTTATTTGCACATTAAAGTTACAGATTTTTATATTCAATTTCGAAAAAAGTCTGCAACTCTGTCTCTATGTCGAGCATTATATAGAAAAAATAATAAAAATGAATGAGCTATTTCTATTGTCTCTTTTCTCCACTACCATTAACCAGGAAGCAACTGTATATGACAAAAATGTATATGTTCATATATGTGGGTGTGTTTTGTTTGATTGTATGTACAAGATGGACATTTTGTCTTTCGGGAATAAAATCTATCTATCTGTAATATAATTAGTATGCTTATATGCTTTGTTTTGTGCCGGGAGCTTTTTAAGGAGCGTTTGCTCAAAAACATATGAGCCATTCCACGAGAAAACCAACATTATTGGATCTGCGTAATGTATCGATCCAGATCAGCCTGCGCAATTCGCGCAGGCTAATCCAGGCCGACACATTCCGTCTCAGGTGGATAGAGGTGTAAAGTAATGATTCCTGAACAGAAAATCCACAGAAGGCGAAAAGTGTCTGTCCGGGTTAGCCTGCACGGCATGCTTAGGCTGATCCGGGTCGATACTTTACGCGGAGTCAATAATGTTGGTTTTCTCGTGGAACGGCTAATATAAGAACGTATTATTCAGTTATCAAAGTTATTTATTGTAATAACTGGAAATATGAATCAACTTTTTAAAAAGTTGAAGGCTTGATTGGACACGTGATGAATTGCTCATTGTGAGCCTTTCATTCCATTCCCAAAGTGTTATCAGAACTCGTCTTCTACAGCAAACGTCGTCTGTAAGACGGATATTGTTTAGCCAATATTGTATATAGTATGATAGTGTGATAACAATTTATAAAATGACTACCTAAATGGAGTTTGTTCAAGGGCATTTAAGACGGTCCACGAGAAACCAAACATTATGAACTCTTCGTAATGTAACGACCCAGATCATGAAATGGTTTCACATCGCGTCTGCTGCAGATGTGTCAGAAAGCGTCTAACAGTGTGAAAGTGTTAAGGGTAAATAAAAGGTCGGAAAGTCAAGTGATTGCATTAAGCATAGCGGTTTACTAGTTGTCCTTTACTTTCTTGTTAATGTTTCATTTTGCAGCGAGAAGTTATATGAAACAAAACGCTGCATTTAATGATGGTTTTATCTCTAATATCTTCACGAAATTCTTGCCGTTTCAAACATTTTTTTTCCAATCTGCAGCAGACGACTTTTATGAAACTCTAGGCAAAACTATGAAAACTATCTATATATTAAAAAAGAGTGTAGCAAAAGGGGATATTGCTACATGTAATTATGCTCATTGTGAGCAACCTCCCCTTTTCCCCCATTGTTTTCGATATTCGGCTGTTATAGATGTGAGAAAATGCGTCGCTTTACCCATATCCTGCTGAATTCCTGCGACTGGTCGAATTATCATTGCTTTTTAACCCTTTCCCACATACAGCAAAAGTGCAGCAGACGACTTTGAAAACATCATGGCCAACATGAACAATCTACATAAAAGAAAGTGCAATTGTTTAATAGTTTGGAAAACATTGTGTCGAAAGGAGAAATTGCTCATTATGAGCAATTTCTCCTTTTGCCACAATGTTTTCAAATGTCGTCTGCTGCAGAGGCGACAGAAAGCGTTTATATATGGGAAATGGTTAATACGTCCTTTCTAATGAATTGAGTAGGTTTTACTATATATTAACCCTTTTCTCTCATATAGACGCTTTCTGACGCCTCTGCAGCAGACGGCTGTTTTGAAAACATAGTGACAAAAGAAGAAATTGCACAAAACGTGCAATTTCTCCTTTTGCCACAATGTTTTCCCCCTTTCGTCGTAGGTTATCCATTCAATTATGGAGATGTTCTATGTTTTGACAAAATACGTTCAAAGTCGTCTGCTGCAGAATTGTCGTATGAGGGAAAGGGTTAATACATACGTCTGACGCCTCTGCAGCAGACCGCTTTTTGAAAACATAGTGACAAAAGAAGAAATTGCACAAAACGTGCAATTTCTCCTTTTGCCACAATGTTTTTCCCCTTTCGTCGTAGGTTATCCATTCAATTATGGAGTTGTTCTATGTTCTGACAAAATACGTTCAAAGTCGTCTGCTGCAGAATTGTCGTATGAGGGAAAGGGTTAACACATACGTCTGACGCCTCTGCAGCAGACGGCTTTTTGAAAACATAGTGACAAAAGAAGAAATTGCACAAAACGTGCAATTTCTCCTTTTGCCACAATGTTTTTCCCCTTTCGTCGTAGGTTATCCATTCAATTATGGAGTTGTTCTATGTTCTGACAAAATACGTTCAAAGTCGTCTGCTGCAGAATTGTCGTATGAGGGAAAGGGTTAACACATACGTCTGACGCCTCTGCAGCAGACGGCTTTTTGAAAACATAGTGACAAAAGAAGAAATTGCACAAAACGTGCAATTTCTCCTTTTGCCACAATGTTTTTCCCCTTTCGTCGTAGGTTATCCATTCAATTATGGAGTTGTTCTATGTTCTGACAAAATACGTTCAAAGTCGTCTGCTGCAGAATTGTCGTATGAGGGAAAGGGTTAACACATACGTCTGACGCCTCTGCAGCAGACGGCTTTTTGAAAACATAGTGACAAAAGAAGAAATTGCACAAAACGTGCAATTTCTCCTTTTGCCACAATGTTTTCCCCCTTTCGTCCTAGGTTATTCATTCAATTATGGAGTTGTTCTATGGTCTGACAAAATACGTTCAAAGTCGTCTGCTGCGGAATTGTCGTATGAGGGAAAGGGTTAACACATACGTCTGACGCCTCTGCAGCAGACGGCTTTTTGAAAACATAGTGACAAAAGAAGAAATTGCACAAAACGTGCAATTTCTCCTTCTGCCACAATGTTTTCCCCCTTTCGTTGTAGGTTATCCATTCAATTATGGAGATGTTCTATGTTTTGACAAAATACGTTCAAAGTCGTCTGCTGCAGAATTGTCGTATGAGGGAAAGGGTTAATACATACGTCTGACGCCTCTGCAGCAGACCGCTTTTTGAAAACATAGTGACAAAAGAAGAAATTGCACAAAACGTGCAATTTCTCCTTTTGCCACAATGTTTTTCCCCTTTCGTCGTAGGTTATCCATTCAATTATGGAGTTGTTCTATGTTCTGACAAAATACGTTCAAAGTCGTCTGCTGCAGAATTGTCGTATGAGGGAAAGGGTTAATACATACGTCGATATTGATTGATTGGTGTATTACGCATTGTTTAGAATTGTTTTCAGTCATATCAAGACGACCGGTTCACCTACTTCTATGTTTCCTGCCTTTCCCACACCAGTGCTAGTACACACAACATACTTTCCAAACAACTGGCTGCTTTTTCCACATTAACTGTTAGCCCAATGGGGAAAGACGAATGACGCTTGGTTTCAGTGACTTTTGTCAAATGTCGAAAATATGTTAGTTGAGAGGGGGGAGGCTCGAACTTAAAACCCCTAGATTGACAGCCCGCATCGCCACCTAATGAGCTACCGGGGGTGTAGACCAATATAAGACTGAACGAATGTTCGGAAATAAAGTATTTTATATCATAAATGACGTCGCCAGCGTGAAATAACGTCATTCTATATAGAGAGGATATTACATGAGTGGTCATTCAATATGACATTTTAGAAAACGAGTTTAATAAAATGTCGTATTGAATGACCACTCATGTAATATCCTCTATTTATATCATAAATGACGTCGCCGGGGGCATAATAAAGCCATTGTATAAATTGCGTATTCAACTAGTGTAATAACAATGCTACGTAACGTCATAATGAAAAGCATTGAAAATGACCGCGCTATATAGCGACGTTTATATATATTTTGCGCTAATAATCGTCGAATTGGAATTTATGATATAAACAGAATATAACATTCGTGTTAATTCAATACAAAATTTGATTAAACTCGTTTTCTAAAATTTCGTATTGAATGACCACTTACGGCATACGTAAAGGTCTTTGTTTTAAGGTCGCGTAGTGCGGGATGAGAGTTAATTAAATCTGAATCGCAACCGCACAATCTCTCACTTGTTTGGCATTCAGCACAACATTCACACAACAGGCTTTCCTAGCAACTGCCGTCTGCTTTTTCCACATAGATTGTTTGCCGAATGAAGACGAATTACGCTTGTCACAATATTTTCAAATTTTACCTGCAGAGGCGTCAGAAATAGTCTATAGCAGGAAAAGTATTAACCTATTACAGCGTTTGCCTCTCTTTATGTATAGGCTGTTAACTCACGTAATCTTCTTTACAGTACAAAGAGCAACGGGTAAAAACTGTCCAAGAAATATCGATTTTCCGAAGGGATTGACATGCAAAAAGTGTTTGAAATACAGAAGGAAGGGTACAAAAGCCACTTTCAGATGCCCGTCAGGCTATCGTCGCTATGGTAACAAATTTGTAGTCTGTCGTCAAGACAACACGTGGAATGGTGATCCACCCGTCTGTGTCAGTAAGTGCATATTTGCTGTTTATGAAAATACTTAACGAACAACATCTGAGCTGTCCCGCGAGAAAACCAACATTATGGCATCTGCGTAATGTATCGACACAGAACAGCCTGCGCAGTCCGCGCAGACTGATTCGGACCGACACATTCCGTCGCAGGGGGTAGAGGTGTAGAAAAATGATTCCTGAAACAGAAAATCACATGAGGCGAAAAGTGTCAGTCCGGGTTAGCCTGAGCGGCAAAAATGGCGGTTTTCTCGCGAGACGGCTCAGTCTTAACGAACAACATCTGTCGATTCAGGGTACGCATGCGTGCAGTGTATAACCTGACGTAACTCCGACTTAGCATTATACTTGTATAATAACGATGGGTGTTACTACATATGCACCCCCAAAATAAACTGTTTCCAAAATATAGATAAACAAATACAGTCAAATCGGTGTTAAAAGACCACCCATGGGAAGTGAACAATCTAGTCTTTGTTCACAGGTAGTCTTTAATTGCAGGGTCATTTATGCAGTCCGCGCAGGCTATTCCGGGCCGACACTTTCCGTCTTAATGTTAGGGGTGGTGGTGGTGGTGGGGGGGGGGGGGGGGGGGGGGTAAAGGTATAGAGTAATGATTCCTGAAACAGAAAATCCACACACACACATGAGGAGGCGAAAAGTGCTAGTCCGGGTTAGCCAGCGCGGCATGCTTAAGCTGATCCGGGTCGATACTTTACGCCGAGTCCAGAATGTTGGTTGTCTCGTAATTCGGCTAATAATATTATCTCCAGAATCTGGTTGTACACCCATTGATTCCAATGACGTCAATCTTGTGATGGCGCTTCATCCTAAATTCAAAGACGCCGTCATAACGTTTCAATGTGAAGAGGACTACCTTTTGTTTGGAGCCACAGAGATACATTGTGATGGCGTACAGTGGAGCCACGCCCCTCCCAGCTGTAAAGGTCAGTAACATCTACTTAACACTTTCCCTCATGTAGACATTTTCTGACACGTCTGCAGCATTGGATATTTCGAAACATAGTGGGCATCAGGAAAAACTTTCAAAAAGTATACTATTCACATTCATGTCAGAATGTTTCTGCAAATTTATTGTATCAGGGAAATGGTCAGTGAAGCAAGAGTGTTCGAAAGTACACACTCGTTGACGACTTCTTACTTACCGATATATACATACAACCAGTGAAGCCACATCGTGACAGACAGATGAACAGACGATGGGCAAATGGCATGATTGTATGTCTGCTTTACTGGCTTGCAAACGAGACTGAAAGCGATTTCATGATTAAGGACATGCTAGACAATATATGAATGGCATACCGTTTAATTTTAAAACCTACATATACAAGGGAGATAGCACGAGTGATTCAAAGTTGCATGGTTATCTAGGACAAATACGTTGCCGAATACGGTCATGTGCCTTGCACTATTATGGTATGACATTCAAATATGGAAGTGTGACGTAAGTTGTAGGCAAAATCAAACATTTTCAGAAAAAAAACTGTCTATAATTGGATACAACCCACTCAGTTTTCGTGTATCCGTAGCGTTTTAGATCTATACGCTAGCGTTTTTACCCAAAGGATATTGCAAGTCTCGTTACATGTCTCGTAAAATCTCACGGGAAGAATTCTGCCCGTTTATGCGATAGCGTGATATCAGGGGAGGTAACCAATCTAGTACCGTTATTGCTATTTTACCACAACTACAATATTATTTAATCTCTAAGCAATTGTTATACCCAAACAGCTATTTCGGACTTGATGGAGTGTGATTTTGAAACAGACCTTTGTGGATGGACACTAGGTCATACGGTGATTGGAAACCAAAACTGGACGAGACATATTGGATCAACACAAACTGGGGGCACGGGCCCGAAACGAGACCACACCTTCCCCAATTCCGATACTGGTATGTTTTCTTGATGCCTTGCTTTATGGATATATATTTGATTAATGAAATAGGACACATTTGTGTAACATACCACATACATAAAACGCAGTTAAATAACATACTTCTGGTTAAAGGGAGACAACAATTGCAAATAGCCGAAACTTGAACACGAGTAGTACTTGTAGTTACATATATTTCATTCAGTGAAAAGGGCAATAATTCCAACAGACCACATGCACATAAAACAGTTTGTTCACTGGGACGAAATGAGACCACGTCCCTAAGTTAGACACTATCGTAGTTTCTTGTTGTCTCGCTTTGTAGATTTATAGATTTTATTTTGGGGGAAAGTGCAAATGTACCAAACTTACCACATACGTTAAATATAATTGTTTAAAAGAAAATCAAATAGAAGGCTAGTGGACACAGGGAGCTAATAATAATTTAAAAATTATCTAAGAAGAACCTACTCCCTTTGGTACATGTTTCTTATCCTTATGGCACATTCTTTTATACCTTAAATTTAACAGAACACATCGTTCACATAATAACCAAGTCGTTTATTGGCATATAAACATATGTTTGTTGCCATAAACGTAATACATATATACATATACATGTGGCGAAACTAAAGATAATAAGAAACATAAATATGGAGAACATATGAAAAAATATGTCATTAACACATTTGAACTGATTTATATTCGTTTCGACACATGATAGGCGGAGGCCCACGGCTATATTTAAGGCGGACAGGGAAGCATCTGGTGAGACTGTGCGAAAGTACAGACATTGTGTGTCGCAATCGTTCGCAAAAGAGTTGAATTATTCTTATTGCTGAACATTTAATTTCAATGATTCGATTTGATCACGTGAAGTGCATACATTCTATATGGTATGCTTCTTCGTTATTGTCTGTATTAATTCAACCCGTCACATGCTGCATACCATTATACTATATAAGAGCCGTTCCGCGAGAAAACCAACATTGTTGACTCTGCGTAAACCATCGAACCGGATCAGCCTAAGCATACCGTGCAGGTTAACTCGGACAGACACTTTTCACCTCCTGTGGATTTTCTGTTTCAGGAAGCATTACTCTTTACCTCTAACCCCCTGATACGGAATATGTTGGCCCAGATTAGCCTGCATAATGTTGGTTTTCTCGTGGAACGGCTCAATTATATGCAAACCGAACTTGCTATGTATTCATCAAGCCACATTTTGATTTACATTGACAATATATAATTATATACATATACGAGCATGCTTGATCCTGTTATTGTATGACGGTGAACGTATAATGTATAAATGTTAATTCAAAGATGGGTAATTGAACGATATGCATTTAACATTCCTTACCTGCATTATGCAGCAAAAGCATTTAAAAACATTTATGGAATATGTAAACACATGAATGTGTTATTATTGAATAATATAGAAAACATATTGGGACAACATAAGCCATTTCCCCTTTTACAACAATAATTTCGAAAGTCGCCGCCTGCAAATGAGTCTGCTTTCTTTGAATGGTTAATATTCGACCATGGAAAGGAAACCGTTGGTTCTATTGCCCTAATTCAGTTCAGCAAATGTCTTTCTTATTTCTAGGTCATTATATGTATTTCGAGTCCTCCAGCCCAGCACTCGAGGGTGATGAGGCAGTATTGGTGTCTCCCCCATACACGGCCGACTTCAGTCCAATGTGTTTTGAATTCTGGTACCACATGCTAGGACCGCAGGAGGAAGGACGTAAGTTTGTCTATAGCTGCTTGAGTGTTGTCATTTTGTATGAAAGTCTTGTTGATTAAGGACGTTAGCTTGTGTTTTTTTCAGCTTAAGTGGTGTACCTTTGAATGAAAGTCTTCCGTAATTAAGGACAGCATTTGTAAATACTGGGTCAAAAGTAACCTTTCGGTATACTTTTAAAACTTCTCATGATTTGTTCATCGTTAGCTCTTTTGTAAACACAATGAATTAGCTATTTAGAACATAAAGAAGATTTTTTTAAATTTACGTATAATAACTTTTTACAATAATGTCTCAACGGAGTTATGCAATTAAAAAAAACCAGACACACCACGCTCTTCTGTTTGTATCACAATGTAGCTTGTGAACAGTTATAGTTGCATGTTCAACAATATTTATATGCGGTCATTTCTAAAATGAATGCTGGTTTGAATATATGATATTTTTTTTATCTATATGCATGGCAAGTTTTTTCTCGATTAACCCACACTTTGAAAATGCTATTCAGTTACCCTCTAAATTGATATGTACAGGGATACGGTAAAGTGAGAATCTGGTCGGTACATTTGCCATTCCATCTTTCCTGTCTTCTTCAAGTATGTTGCATTTGGTTAACCTTTAGATGGTTTTATTAAATTTGTTTTATAGTCTTCTTAGATATTTTATCCAAATAAAAATGCAAAATGTAGAGAGAAATTATTTTAAAGTTGTTTTATGAAATAACATATCGTGCGTGAATCATTGACATTTCAATGCATCAAGTTATCATTTTAGCAACAGGCAGGGATGATCCGTCGCCTAGCCTGTACACATTTCCGATTGTCCCACATCGTATTTGAGCCCAACATTCAAAATGCCAGTCAATCGAGAATCAACCGCATGAAACGACGCAATAATTTTTATTGTACTGTTATAACAGCATGGATTTCGAATTTAATTGCAGATGTTGGTTCCCTTGCGGTATATGTCAAGGATCAGAGCGCAGAGTTAGAACATTTACAGCCAACATTTTATAAGGAAGGGAACCAGGGTGATATATGGCACAAAGGCGATATATATATCGACAGCATGGTCGAATCGTATGAGGTAAAATATAGGCATGGGATGGCAACACTTTCAATACATCCGCTAACTGATCATTAAATGCACTCGTATTATTGACCTTCCAAAATTTGCGACAAATGAAACAGAAACAAATATTTGCCTCCTTGCGGTCACTTTTGATCTTGCACTTACGCCATTTTGTATTTTAATCATTCTAGAGTTTTACAAGTGCTATCACTTCGACTTGAACACATAATTGAGTTATAAGGCTAGTAAACTATGTCACATGATGTAGAAACGTCTTTATGGTATACAATATGACACCGCTTCAAGCGACTTTGAACACTATAGTATATCAAGATTATTTTCGTTTTCACTTGCAATCTAATTATTTTTCACACCGTTCGCTTCTGTATCTTATATACTAAGCAAAATAAACATACAATGAGCCGTCCGGCGAAAAAAACACAACATTATGGCCTCTGCGTAATGTATCGACCCAGATCAGCCTGCGCAGTCCGTTTTGGCTGAACCGGGCCGACACATTCCGTCTCAGGGGGATAGAGGTATAGAGTAATAATTCCTGAAACAGAAAATCCACAAGAGGCGAAAAGTGTCCAACCGGGTAAGCCTGCGCTGCATGCTTAGGCTGATCCGGGTCGATACCTTACGCACAGTCCACAATGTTTGTTTTCTCGCGGATAGGCTCCAATGATCTTAGTTTACAGGTTGCAAAGCATGTTCTCATCATCTCAGTCAAGCCTTTACCCAACGCATTCGACATCCTTGCAGCAGACACTATTTTGAACCATAATGTCTTGTATTTCTCTATAAAAGTGGCATTTCGAAGTTGCGAGATTTTTTCTCATGTTTAAAGCTGTCGAGACAAGAAATATCTTATCAAGTAAACGAATTAATGTATAAGAAAAATGTAATACTCTTTACGGAGCGCTTTAATGTATTTGGGATTTAATTGCATTTATCACATAACAATTCGGGCTCGGGCAAGTTTATACATCGGTACGACGTACACTTTTCGCATATATGTTATATTGAACATATACAATGTATATTAATCTGATCATTATATTCACATTCAATTTCATTTCTTACTGTACACAATTGTTTGTAATTTACTATATGGATTTTATAAGATATATTGTATTTACAAAAATGCATCTTCTGACAATAATTGTAGCTCCACTATTTTAATGTAAATTTGTCAATAAATTGATGTCAAAACGGAATGTTATATAAGCCTCAAATCATTTGACGTTGCATACCCAATTTTTTTTTTATTTACAGATAGTAATAAAGGTTACAAAAAAGAAGAGTTACATTAGTGATATTGCAATTGATGACGTAAGGCTTCACAACTGCACTCTAACAACAACTTCAACAACCACATCTACCACCATTGCTTCAACGGCTTTATCCAGTACAATTGGACCTATAGATGTTTCCACCTATGCTTCCACTGTAGTCTCATCACATTTGAGTAAAATCACCCAACCACCTGTAACGACCATTAATACCAGGTCGGCAAACAATGGAACCCAACAACCAGTTACGCAATCCCCATCATCAGTATCTACACATATGTCAGTGGACGGCTCAACTGAAACAGCTCCCATCAAACCAGTAACATCGTATACAGGTTCACCAAAGTCGGCAATACCAGCAGTTAATACAGCATCTAACATTGTCACGGAGACTGTACGGAATGTTACATCACAGAACAATATGACAGAAGCGCCACCGCTTTGGACAACGGAACAGCCTACAAGTAGGTCGGTTACACTTGATACGGAGTCTACAAAACCGATAACAACAGCTCGACCAAGTGTTCAAACAACAATCATTACGCAAAAGGTGCATACACAAGCAATTAAAACGACAATGACAAGTAAGTATATTTTATCAAAATATAAAAGAAATATACAGACTAGTTTGTGCTTCCATTTTATCTGATAGAAGAACACACTGTATTGGCGGCATCTGATGAATCTGTCGTAGCCAAGAGTTAAGCGTTTTTGATTTTGGACCGGTTGTCCTGATCTGGGTTCGATATCACGGCTAGCCGAGTACTGGTCCGTCATCCAGGAATCTCCATTATTGCTCTTGAGTAAATTCTCCTGTTGCCATAATGTTTTCAAGTCTATGCAATTGGTTTTATTTAGCTGTATCTTCACAATTATGTCTTCTAAAATATTTAATCAAAGTCGTGTCCTGTTTATTGTGTTTGTATCATGGGGAGGGTGAAATTTTAATAACTTAAACGAAATCGACCTTTCGGAGAGAGGACATTTTAAGAATAAATTTGTATATATTATAAGGAGAAAGAAAGTTTTAAAAAACACAAAAACATAATTGAACGCTAATAAGTTTAGAGGCGTTAAAACACAGAAGCAAGGCGAATGGGGATAGAAGTGTGAATATTCAGTTCCATCAAGAACGATTGCAACGTCTTTCCTATAACTTTTATTGTATATAACCCACGCCACGCCTATTGGGACAAAATCCCATCAGGTTACAAATATATTTTACAGGTAAAATACCAACGACATTCATGATGACAACATTGATTCCTAGAACAAATGTTACAACGCAAAGTCCAACTACAGTTACAAGTAAACCAACGCGAACACCAACATCAAGACCATTACCAACAGAAACAATGACAACAAAGAGACCATTACCAACACAAACATTGACAACACAGATCACATTACCAACACAAACAATGACAACAAAGAGACCATCTACCAGAGAAATAACGACCACACCAACAGTGATGACAACAACTGGAAAAAGAACCACAACGTCTACACTAATGCCATCAACTTCAGAAACAACACCATCTACTCCAGTCTCAACGCTAACTATAAAGTCTTCTACTTCTTCTGTATCTTCGTACGTTTCTTCATCAGTAAGTCCAACGACTACATCATTAGTGTCAACAACTAATACACGACAGGTATCACACTCTGCTTCAACACATTCAGCTCTGATAACGACGTTTCTAACAGGACCATCCAATCAAACACAATCTATGACAACGTCCTTGCCTGTTTCGACGAACAAAAGCGATAAGGGAGATAACTCCAGCGTATCTGTCAGAAGTAAACACCCGGCAGACGAGACTTTGAAGCCTTTAATGATAGGCCTGGGCGTAGGGATAATTGTGGGTTTGATTATAATTGGTGTGATCGGGTGGGTGTGCATGAGGAGACGTAAGTTTTACACTAGCAGATACGAAGATGAACTTAAACCAATAACAAATGCGGCTTCCACGCAAAGTCTAAACAATGTTGACTATTACCAAGATGATTTTGATATAGAACATGTGCAGTGAACATTACCTTGCCTTGGATTATGTCGTTTTGACAACCAACTAATGCAACGAATAATGTTCTAGTACAAACCGTGAATTGTATCTCGGTACATTTACTTAAATTAAGGGCATTCTTGATCTTAAAATCAGATCGAGGCAATATGTTCAGACAGTAACACTGGAGGTACAATTGAAATTTTAAAACCGGTTTGCATGCAACAGTGAAAGAGGTTATCAGCAATTTTGTGGAATTTATTGAAACTCTGTGTTTATTTCCTTTGAGAGCTACACAGATGTAAACACTTCAATTATTTGGGTTCTTGATTATTGGCTTCTGTGAAGTTGTCATTGAAAACTAAGTCGTCGCTGAACTGATAAATCCATTTGTCTGTATAATCAGTGTTATATACAATCTTTGAGAGATGATAACTGTTGTATTTTTTTGTAAACAAGCCTTAAAACACTTGTAGCAATGTAACACTGTGTTTACGTTGTGGTAGTTACAGAAAAAGTAAGAATATTGAAGTCATGTATTATTTTAATTGCAATTCTTATACATGTATAGATATTCTATTTCCTCAAATCTATTGGTTTAGATACTTTTCTTAGCGATAGTATGCTTTTTAGGAAGATAATGCCCTGTTAAATGAATAAACTGCTTAATGTAAGATATGGCTAAATTGTATATACCCTTTCCCACATACATTAAATCTGCAGCAGCCGACTTTGAAATTATCAAGTCCAAAATATAAAAAATCTCTTTAAATGATAGTATGATTATTGAGTAGGGTTGAAATCATTCTGGCAAATGAAGAAATTACTCATTATGAGCAATTTCTTCTTTCGCCACAATTATTTTAAAAGTCGTCCACTGCAGAGGCGTCAGAAAGCGTATTTGTGCGGGAAAGGGTTAAGGCCGAATGGTAATCCAGAAAATGTTGTAGCAAACACCACATTTGATTTACCTCACAGTCATTTTAAAATGATGTTGTAGAACATAGAAAGGTTACTCATTATGTAGCAATATGTCCTTTTTTCATATTCGTTTAAATTTTACGTCGAGTCCAGGTAGCTCAGTCGGTAACGACGCGGGCTGTCAATCCAGAGGTTGTGAGTTCGAATCCCGGCTCGGCCAACTTTCTTTCCGACGTTTGACAAAAGTCATTGCGACATGCGTCATTCATCTTCCACCAATGGGCTAAGTCTATGTGGAAAAGCAGCCAGTTGCTTGGGAAGATTGTTGTGTGGAGTACTGGTGTGCGAAAACCAGGAAACACATGAGTAGGTGAACTGGCCGCCGTGATATGACTGAGAAATTCTTAAAAACGGCGTTAAACCCCAATCAATCAATTAAATTATACGTTGTTTGAAAATGGGCAACTCAATTTCCTCACACAGTCATTTAAAAATGATGTTATAGAAATAGAATGGTTACTCATTCGTTTAAAGTATACGTTGTGGAAAATGGAGAGGCAACTCTACAATACATGTTTGTAGCAATTTGAAATATTTTACATTCGTTTAAAATATCTGCTGCAGAAAAAAGAAAAGTTACACATCATGCAGTAATTTGTCATATTCATAAAAATATATATTGTAGACAAAAGATAGATTTTTCATTATGTAGAAATTGTTCATGTTTTCATATTTAGTTAACCCTTTCCCTCATATAGACGCTTTCTGACGCCTCTGCAGCAGACGGCGTTTTGAAACATAGTGACAAAAGGAGAAATTGCACAAAACGTGCAATTTCTCCTTTTGCCACAATGTTTTCCACTTTTTGTCATAGGTTATCCATTCAATTATGGAGATTTTCTATGTTTTTGACAAAATATGTTTAAAGTCATCTGCTGCAGAATTGCCGTATGAGGGAAAGGGTTAAAATATCTGCTGTGTATAATAGAAATGTTACTACTCATTGGTTAGCAATATATCCTTATCTCACATTCACTGTCAATGTCTGTTGTACCTATGTTGTAAGTGGCCTATATCAAACTATATATACTTCTAACAATCCGTTTCATTTATGAATCTGTTCAACTCTTTCAGCGCCGAATTGTATAAAGTAGACTCTTCCATGTTCAATATCGGGCGTCTCCATTTCTCATGTAATAAAAGTTTGGACTATTTTGATAAATAAAAGGCAAACAATGCTGATTTCAGGTGAGGCAGCTCGTTACGAGCTGACTCGCCTGAATCAGCATTGTTTGCAAAAACCTCAATATTGCCTTTGGCGCTGAAAGAGTTAATATCCAGGCCTCAAAACTATTAACTGATTGGGCATATAGTTCAATTTAACCCTTCTCACATACAGACGCTTTCTGACGTCTCTGCAGCTATGCACTTCGGAAAACATTGAGGCAAATGGAGATATTTCTCATAATGAGCAATTTCTCCCTTTGCCTAAATGATTTCAACTCTTTTCAATAATTAAGTTTTTTTATTTCATGGATGTTCCACTATTTTGCCAGGTTGTTTTCAAATTCGTCTCCTGCAGATTTGTTGTATGTGGGAAAGGGTAAATCACTGAGTTATTTAGTTCCAGGGCCTGACCAAAGTACAATATAAAACGTCTAGGGGTGTTGTTTACGCCCCTTTCACACATACAGACGCTTTTTGACGCCTCTGCAGCAGCCGACTTATGAAATCATTGTGACAATAGGAGATTTTTTTTTTCAAAAGTTATAAAACTCATTTACATAGATTTTCCCTATTTTTGTCTCGATGTTTTCAAATAAGACTGTTGCATATGTTTTTCTATGCGGAAAAAGCTTATGTTCTCCGTTTTAACATGGCTTAAAAAATGCAAAAATATGAGTCGGCCCACGAGAAAAGCAACATTGTGGACTCTGCGTAAAGTATTGGCCCGGATCAGCCTATGCATGCCGCGCAGGCTTACCTGGACAGACACTTTTCGTCTCCTGTGGATTTTCTGTTTCAGGAATCATTACTCTATACCTCTATCCCCCTGAGACTGAATGTGTCGGTCCGGATTAGCCTAGACGGACTACGCAGGCTGATCTGGGTCGATATTTTACGCAGAGTCCATACTGTAAGTTTTCTCGTGGAACGGCTCACATATAATTATATATGTGAACGCCATCTCCGTGTACAGTACGAATAAGCGGACAGAGAAGGCTCTGCTAAGAAAACAATGTTTTCAAAAAGTCGTCTGCGTCAGAGGCGTCAGAAAGCGTCTGTATGTGTGTGAACATGTTAAACCAATGTTATAATATTTTGGATATCAACCATTGTGACATTCAGCATAACGAGAGTGTTTAACCCTTTCCCTCATGAGACAATTCTGCAGCAGACGACTTTGAACGTAATTTATCAAAAAATAGAAAATCTCTAAAACTGAATGGATAACCTATGACTAAAAGTGGAAAACATTGTGGCAAAGGGAGAAATTGCACGTTCTGTGCAATTTCTTCTTTTGTCACTTTGTTTTCAAAAAGCCGTCTGCAGCAGAGGCGTCAGAAAGCGTCTGTATGTGTGTGAAAATGTTAAACCAATTTACTCATCTGTACTCCCTTGATTCTTGGGAGAGACTCTCATTTCATATTCGCGTGACCCTTACAAGTGCAAGGTTAAACAACCATGTCGTTGAGGTTGATGGAAAGCTATTTTTGTTTAGAGATAATGATTATGTTTTTTTTTATATTTTGCAATTTTATGTATAGACAAATTTACAGTATATGTACATTATAATTAAATAATTGAGAATGATGCAAATAAAATAAACATTTTTAAAACACAAAATGCTTTAGCGTATGATAATCCCATTCGAAAGACTTGACCCTTGTCAATAAGATGACCCTTCTTCTACAAGTTAACAGCAGATGCCTAAAATGCATCCAAACAAACATATGGAAAATATCTATAAATGAAAGAACACTTATTGAATAGAATTAAAATATTGTGGCAAAAATGTTCAATTTCGGCAATTTCTCTTTTGTCGGAAGTATTTCAAATACATGTGATTGATTGATTGATTGAATGAGGTTTAACTCAATTTTTAACAATGTTTCAGTTATATCACGGCGGCAAGTTCTTCTACTCATGTGTTACTTTGTTTTATCACATAAATACCCTTATTTTCAAGTTGAGAACAAATCACGGAACAACGATATCCAACATGTGTGATAACAAAAACACGTCATACACGCGACTACTGATGACGTCATTTTGACCTTTATCTTTATTGTGTTTATTGTTAAGTTGTTAAATTTTACACATTGAAAAATGCAATAATACGTTATTTTGAATAAATAACGAGTCTTAATTGTTTAAAACATTGGTTTTTTTTTTCTTCTTATTCAAAAATGATGAGGACTACTTTTTTATGCGGTGAATCACAAGTTCTTGTGAAGAATATGTTATTCGGTCTTTGTTTTGATGTTGTCAATATTTTTCATTAAAACACACTGTTTAGGTGATAAAAAGAATCCATCACTCGTTTTACTTTGGAGAAGATTTCTTAAATTCGTCTCGAAAAAGAGAGTTATTAACCTCGCCAAGAGGCTCGGTTAATAACCGTCTTTTTCTAGACTCATTTAAGAAATCTTGATCTCCAAAGAAAACTCATGATGGATCCTATATTTCTCAAACTAGTGCTCCACACAACATACTTTCCTTGCAACTGACTTCTTTTCCACATAGACTGTTAACCCGTTGTTGTTGACCGGGCAGGTGTTCGAACTCCTAATCCCTGGATTGACAGCCTCTCCTAAACCGCATCATTGAAATGAAGCGTTCTTGCGCATCCGTTAGGATATCATCCATAGGTGCTTAGACATGTTACTAGTGAGACTATGCGTGTAGACTGATTGACTGTTTAGTGTTTTACGCCGTTTATAACATCTTTTTGGATATATCACGGCGTTTCTTGGGTAAGATACCAGCACTACTCGTCCATTTATCCTGGCACCAGTCAGTCGGTCGTAATGCTAACCCCGCAACCCTGATCTTCAAGGTGGGCAGCCATTACTACCATTTTTAAAGTAATTAGTATGACCCATCCGATGACTGAACCCGCGACCTCCCGGGCTCGATGTGGATGCTTTACCACAACACCACGGAGGCGGTCTATGCTTGTAGCACCTGACTGTATGATACATTTCGAGCGTATGTACATGTACGTATAAGCAGTCAGCGGTAGGCTCTGGTTATCATCTACAATCCATCGGAGTCTTCTATAACTGTTTACAGATGCAATCATATCACTTATTGTCTGAAACCGCCTCGGGAGGTCACGGGTTCGACCCCCGACCGATTTGGGGGAAAATGAAACATACGATGAGTGATCCAGAAAATATCCAATCACACCTGGTGAAATTCCTAGTTGACAAGAGTCGACGCAATCTGGCCTGTTTACGTACACATTGTCTTTTGGGACCTTTTTATATAAAACTCGGACATGTGGGACATATATGAGCCGTTCCACGAGAAAAAAACAATATTATGCGTAATGTATCGACCCAGATCACCCGACACATTCCGTCACAGGGGGATAAAGATATAGAGTCATGATTCCCGAAACAGAAAATCTATAAAAAGCGAAAAGAGTCTGTCCGGATTAGCCTGCTAGGCATGCTTCGGCTGATCCGGAGCGATACATTACGCAGAGTCCACAACATTGGTTTTCTCGTGGAACAGCTCATATCTAAAGGAGTAAAGAAAACATCGTATTAGGAATATGGAATATTATATTTTCTTCACAGAAGATAAAATTGAATAACAATAAACGGTATATACACCGTCGCAATCTTAACTATATGATTGCATATGGAAGCTTTGAAGCTCAATCAAAAACATACAGATTACAACACACCAAATAAATTCTTTCTTTGTTTCCATTTAAATCGACCAGTTTCAGTCCTCAATTGTCACACTTTCTAAGCGTGTCTCATGTAGAAAACCAGATATCATCGAAAAGAGTTACCTCTAAGCTTTAAAACAATCCAAAGAAAATGGGAGGTCATTCATTATAATAGAAAGAATTCACCAAGGTACCTGGTTGTCTCCCCTTAATAGACCAATTGGTCGAAGAAGAATGACGTTTGTCATAATGAATCACATACTTGAACAGTTTTTGTTTTATTTAGTTTATATCACATCGACCGAACACTTATTCATGATCCCTGAGGGACGAACAAGTATTCACATTACTCTAAGACACCCGCATAACCGCAGGGATTAGTCATCATTCTCCGGACACACTCGGTAAAAATATATCTACATATAAATGTACACCGCCCGGTTACTTTTTGCCCCCCAAATCATTAAGACAACAATAACTACGCACTAAGTAAAGAAACATAATAGCGAAATGTATGTACTTATGAGCAATGGGGAATTACAATAAAACACATTCTAATGAACGCGACGAGGCTGTTTTGCTTTTGAGTCCATAATGTTGGTTTTCTCGTGAAACGGCTCATATACAAGTTAATCTGGTTATATACACTAGTCGCAAACACACTAAAGTTTTTTTGTGAAGATCAATGTCCAAATATACTTATTCTTTTGTAATGACAAAATCGCTGGTATCTTTTAAGCCAAGTTGACGGAGTTCCTGTAACTGATACACAACTATGGGGATAGCATTACGTCTGACTGGCTGGTGTCAGGATAAATTGACATGTAGTACTGGTAACTTATCCAGGAAAAGCCGTGATATAACTGAAACAACATTTTGAAAGCAGCGTACAATCAATTACACAATCCACATGTAAACATCTGCAGCAGACATCTTTGAAAACATTCAACGAAATAATGGCACAGATTTGTGTCAATTTGGAATATCATTTCTTTTGGTTTTTCGACAATGTCCATGCTCATAACTCTCTAAACAGTTTACTACAAAACGTTTTTATTGGTGCAAACAAGAAAAAGCATGTGATAAAATGTTATTTACAAAAATAGAAAATTAATAAAAAATGTCCTTAACAAATAAGGTAACAATATAATGTGTCTATTGCGTTTAAAAATACATTGTGTTATGAGTGTTTGTACTATTTTGTAAGTCTTAGATGACTACATCACGAGTGAAATTCACATTCATTAAACATGCTTAAAGACTTTTCTAACGCTTATGTGGATAACATAAATTGTGTTGCTTTAGAATAAGATTCAGAATACGATCGAATGATTGATCGCAGATTCAACGCCGATTACAACTACTTTTTAACTCTTTCAGCGCCAAAGGCAATATTGAGCTTTTTGCAAACAATACAGATTCAGGTGAGTCAGCTCGTAGCGGGCTGTCTCACCTGAAATCTGCATTGCTTGTCTGTGAGTTATAACAATATTCCAAAAATCCTACTACATGAAAATAGAGTCGTCCGAGTTTGAACATGGAAGAGTCTACTTTAAACAATTCGGCGCCGAAAGAGTTAATAGCAATGTGTTTTCTGGCTTTCCTATGCCAGTCGTCGATACAACATTATTTCCACATAAACTGTTGGCCCATTGATGGCAGAAGATTGACGCTTGTAATATTGACTTTTGTCAAACGTCGAAAAGAATGTTGCCGAGCTGGGGTTCGGACTCACAACCCCTTGATTGACAGCCCGCGACGCTACCGACTGAGCTACAGGGCCCAGCTTTATAATTATATTTTGTAAATACAGCACGTGGGTTTCTATGAAATAGTATTGCATGCCTTTCTCGGAACTAGAACGAGAACGAGCATGTGTATCCGGATTCAGATAATTAAAACAAATTCGTGTCCATGGTTAAACTTGTAAGTTGAGCCCCGGTAGCTAATGGGCTAACAGTTTATGTAGAAATAAAGCCAGTTGCTTGGTGAGTCTTTTGTGTGGAGAACTGGTGTCGGAAAGCCAGGAAACACACGAGTAAGTGAACTGGCCGCTGTAATTTGACAGAACATTTATTGAAAACGGTGTTAAATACCAATCGAACGTTTCTCTTTTTTACAATAATTCTACAGAAGTCAACCTTGCAAATCTCTAGGCACACATACACAATGAAAGCATAAATATTGACTAGAATTAAAAGCATTGTAGTAAATAGGAAAAAAAAGCTCATTGCGAGCTATAACTCCCCCTGTCAGAATTGTTTCTAAAGCCGTCCCTTGCAAATGCTTCTTAAGGCGTAATAATGTTGAGTCAAACATGCCTGATACGAATTGCTTTGTTGCACCAATTCCTCCTACGATACTCAGCGCTAAGTAACACTTTTAAAAATACTTAAGAGCATATCAATCATTTTTGATTTCCTGATAAAACGTACCAAATATTTCATCGCATTACACGTCTTTGGGGGTTCGAAAGGTAAATATTTATGTCAACTTAGTCATATACTTAAATACATTCCACCTTCATGTTTTACAAAATATGACGGAAACAAAATGATGAAATATGCTTTTACGTATTTAAGTATTTCTTAGCGCTAATACAGTTTGTGAAACAGCTACATTTAGAATATTAGTCACGTTGGTCTTGACCTTTGACCTTTCCCACATACAACTAACCTGCAGCAGACGACTTTGAAAAAATCTAAACAAAATTAGGAAATTCCCTTTAAACGAAAAGTGTAACCATTTATTAGAGTTGAACACATTATGTCAAAAGGAGAAATTGCTCGTTATGAGCATTTTTTTCTTTTGTCACAGTGTTTTTAAAAAGTCATCTGGTGCAGAAGCGGCAAAAAGCGTCTACTACTTTTTAGGGGACAAATATATTGATTGTTTGATGTTTTACGCCGTTTTCCAAAAAAAAAAAAATTACAGCTATACCGCGGCGTTTCCTTGGAAGGCTATCATTACTACTGGTCCATTTATCCTGACAACAGCCAGTCAGTCGCAACCCTGCGAGCCAAGGAATGCAGCCCTTTATATCGAAATGGAGTATCGTTGCAGCTGCGAACAACGTAGCCTCGATTGCGTGAGAGTACGCACTGTTCAAATAATTATGACCACCTCGGTGGGGTAGTGATAGAGCATCCGCCTCGCTTGCGAGAGGCGAAAAGGTGCGATCCCCGGTCGGGTCATACGAAAAGCTTAAACAAAATGGTAGTCATAGCTGCCCTCCTTGGTGCTCAGGGTTGCGGGGTTAGCATAACGCCTGACTAGCTGGTGTAAGGATAAATGGACCAGTAGTACTTGGAACTTAGCAAGGAAACGTCGTGATATAACTGAACATTGTTGAAAGCGGCCTTAAACACCAACAAATCAATCAATCAACTGTTCGCATATATGTTATATATGAGCCACCGTGGCCGGGTGGATAGCCTCGGGGATTTGGAATCGGACATCCCGGTGGTCTTGACGGAGTGCCCTTGAGCATGGCACATTTCCTTGCTTATGTTCTGGTTTGTTTACGAAGGGATCATGACTAAGTGAACTGTCGCCGTGGTATATCTTAAAACATGTTGAAAATAGCGTGTATCTCCAATAAAACAAGCAAACAAATAAACTATATTTTAACTATACTTAAACCGCATCATCTGACATAAATTAGCTGTGCATGCCCCCTGGCGGCTGTACACTAATGACAATTTAAATGATGCCGAATCCGAAAGCCAGTTCGACCACAAATCGCAAGACGTGACATAAATGTATAAACAAACAACAAACTAGTAGTGAACCCCCCTGTGGTACATTGAAATAAAGAGCATTTCAAAATATGCGTATATAAACATGTAGTGTACACTCCAAAATCGAAATATGTCTGAGTCTTATTAACTCTTTCAGCGCCATAGGCAATATTGGGGTTTTTGCAAACAATACAGATTTAGGTGAGTCAGCTCGTAACGAGCTGTCTCACCTGAAATCAGCATTGTTTGCCTTTAATTTATCAAAATAGTCCAAAACTTTTATTACATGAGAAATGGAGACGCCCGATTTTGAACATGGAAGAGTCTTCTTTAAACAATTCGGCGCTGAAAGAGTTAAATAGTTCAATGGTATAACGTTAAAGTAGGAGAGAGAGAGACAGCATGAATCGATTTAGGACAGAACACAGTCATATTTTAGTTGTCATTAAAGTTTGCAAATTGAACAGCCGATTCGTCACTTGATACCACCCTATAAAGTGGGTTCTCTGCGGCAAAGCTGGGGTCTTTTTTCCAGACGATATGTTTTCCTCTCCGTCTGAGAATCCATTTAACGATTCCAATAGCAATGGCTACACAAACACATATTCCAATCCCAAGAAAGGTGTAGGCGACTTTCACGGTAGAAGATGCGCCCTCATAGGAACTTCTAGAAAGTACCCGTGATGACGCAATAGTTGACTGGATCCCCGTCGTTGCCGTTGATTTAACAGCTGGTACCATGCTCGTTCTTTTATTCAGTTTTGTTGTATTTCGAACCGTTTTGGTTGTTTTCCTTGTTGGTACTTGGGTCGGTTTAACTTTAGCGGACGATAATGTTGTTTTCACCTTGAAGATTGTTGAAGATTTTAATGTCGTTTTCAGTGATGTTGTTCTCGGCAATGAAGTTTTCGGCAATGTAGTTCTCGGCAATGTAGTTTTCGGCAATGTAGTTCTCGGCAATGTAGTTTTCGACGCATTAGTCATAACAGTAGAGCCGACGGTCGGGCCTAGCGTTGACACGGTTTTGGATGTTGATGTGGATGTAGATGCCGATGTAGATGATACCGATGTAGATGCCGTAGATGCCGTTGTGGTAGTTGTTGAACGAACCGGAGTAGACGTGGTAAAGTCTAAAACAAAATAAAGGATTAAATTGACCTAGTTGTATATGATTCAAGTCATGGAGATCCAATTTAAATATTTGTGATTTTGTTGAGAGTGGTCTTGGTGGTAAAAAGATGTCATAATTTTAATCTATATGACTTTATTAAAAGTATAACTGGTTCTTAATGTTTTTTTCATATTTTGAATAAATATGATTTTGTTGAAAGATTAACTGGTTGTTAATGGTATTGTCATATTTCTAATCTATATGATTTTATTAAAAGTTAAATTCTTGGTTAATGGTAATACGCTTTTTTTGCTAAAATAATACAACTAAATAAGTTACATAAATGAAATGTTGCATAACAAACGGTGACACAGAGTGACATATAGAGATCTCAGAGCGTACCAAAACACGGTGTAATTGTCGTGGACCTGGATGTGATTTTGGATGTGGATGTGGATGTGGATGCCCATCTGGTAATTGGTGAATTAACCGGAGTAGACGTGGTAAACTCCAAAACAAATAAAGGATTTAATTTATCAAGTTGTATATGATGCAAGTCAAGGAACCACACTTTTAATGTGTGATTTTATTTAGAGTGGTCTTGGTGGTAAATTGATGTCATAATTTTGATCGATATGACATTATTATAAGTATGACTGGATGTTAATGGTATTGTCATATTTTTAATAAATACATGTATGATTGTATTGAAAGTGTAACTGATTGTTAATGGTATTGTCATATTTCAAATAAATATGATTGTATTGAAAATGTAACTGGATTGTTAATGGTATTGTCATATTTTTAATCTATAGGATTTTATTAAAAATGAATTGTTAGTTAATGGTTATGTCAATTTTGATATCGTTTTCTACGCATATTTTGCTACAATAGTACAACGAAATAGGTTACATAAATGAAATGTTGCCTAACAAACGGTGACACAGCATGACATATAGAGATATCAGAGCGTACCAAAACACACTTTTGTTTATTTGTGTTTACAAAGAGATTAAGAAGCACAATAATATTAAAAACATCATGTGAATTATTTATTTAGTTAATATTGTTTCAAAATGCACTGAACCATTTAAGACTTTCCCACAAATCTGCAGCAGACAACCGTAAGGATTGAACATCTCCATAAATGAAGGTACACTTCCATGTATTGAAGAGCGTAGTTGATAGCATTATGGCAAATGGAACATCTCCATAAATGATGGTTCACTTACATGTATTGAAGAGCGTAGTTGATAGCATTATGGCAAATGAAACATCTCCATAAATGAAGGTACACTTACATGTATTAAAGAGCGTAGTTGATAGCATTATGGCAAATGGAACATCTCCATAAATGAAGGCACACTTCCATGTATTGAAGAGCGTAGTTGATAGCATTATGGCAAATGGAACATCTCCATAAATGATGGTTCACTTACATGTATTGAAGAGCGTAGTTGATAGCATTATGACAAATGAAACATCTCCATAAATGAGGGTTCACTTACATGTATTAAAAAGCGTAGTTGATAGCATTATGGCAAATGGAACATCTCCATAAATGAAGGTTCACTTACATGTATTGAAGAGCATAGTTGAAAGCATTACGGCAAATGGAACATCTCCATAAATGAAGGTACAGTTCCATGTATTGAAGAGCGTAGTTGATAGCATTATGGCAAATGGAACATCTCCATAAATGATGGTTCACTTACATGTATTGAAGAGCGTAGTTGATAGCATTATGGCAAATGGAACATCTCCATAAATGAAGGTTCACTTACATGTATTAAATAAAAACCTTAACCGGACGACGACTCCGCCGCCGCCGACGACGCCAGGGTTATGACAATAGCTCTTGTTTTTTTCAAAAGTCGAGTTAATAAAAAACCTTAACCGGATGACAACACCTTCAGTGTAGATTTTCTAAGTCCAAAAGGAGGGATAATTTGATCAATATTAAGTTCAGGGTTATGGAACTTGTTGTATCAAGTTATGTTAAGACATTGAATATAGGAAGTTTCAAAGCTATAGGTTAAATTGTGTTTCAGTTATCACCGTTTTTCTCCCTTCAAAGTAGATTTTCTAAATCGAAATGGGGAGATAATTTTGTCAATACTATTTACAGAGTTATGAAACTTGTTATATAAGGGTCAACTTAAGATTCTTATCAAGTTTGTGAAGTTTCAAGCAAAAATAAAGAAAAGTTTTTAAGATAGGAAAAACCATGAGTAAAAAATTGTCAAAAACCTGAGCTAAACAAAAAACCTTAACCTTACGTTTTGAAGTTTTAAGTGAAACAAATAAAGATTTCCAGCTATATACTTTTATTATTTAACATATTATGATTATGTTTATGAAGTTTAGTGACTTTAACAGAAGTAGTTTGTTAGAAAACAGAAAAAAAGCTGAGCTGAACAAAAAACCTTAACCGGACGACCACGCCGCCGCCGCCGCCGCCGACGACGACGCCAGGGTCATGACAATAGCTCTCTTTTTTTCAAAAGTCGAGCTAAAAAGGGCAACGTTTTGCATCATATGCAGGATAGTTATCTTAATTGGTTCAGTATGTAGTTATGAACTAGGGACGGGTTGTATACAGTTTCAATACAATGCATCAAGTAATTTTGATAACTTAAAGGCAAACAATGCTGATTTCAGATGAGGCAGCTCGTTACGAGCTGACTCGCCTGAATCAGTATTGTTTGCAAAAACCTCAATATTGCCTTTGGCGCTGAAAGTTAAAAAGGGCAACTTTTTGCATCATATGCAGGATAGTTATCTTAATTGGTTCAGTATGTAGTTATGAACTAGGGACGGGTTGTATACAGTTTCAATACAATGCATCAAGTAATTACTGATATATGGGCTCTTAATGTAGTTGCACGCAAAACTTTAACCGTAAATTTTAAGTAAAAAAAGGGCCTTTATTTGCATTATATGCTGGATAGAGTTACAGTACTTGATTGTTTACATAGGTGTGATAGTTCGGTAGGGTTGTATAAAGTGTAAATGCAATGCATCAAGTAAATACTGAGATATGGATTCTTAATTTAGTTTCACGAAAGACTTTAACCAGAATTTCTAAGTAAAAGAAGGCCATAATTTGCATTACATGCAGGATAGAGTTATTAATCTTGATTATTTATATAGGTGTGGTAGGTGGGAAGCAATGTAGAAAGTTTCAATGTAATGCATTCAGTTAATACGGAGATATGGACTCTTAATTAAGTTGCACGCAAAACATCAACCAGAATTTCTAAGTAATAAAAGGGCCAAAACTTGCATAATATGCACGATAGAGTTGTCTAACTTAATAATCTTAATATTTGTGATAGTTGGGTAGGGTTGCGTACATTTTCAATGCAATGCATCAAGTAAATACTGAGATATGGACTCTTAATTTAGTTGTACGCAAAACTGTAACTGGAATTTCTTACTAAAACTAGAATGGAGTGCTCCCCGGAGCACGTGTGTCACCTGCCGGGGCCTTGTCAGAAAATTTTAATTTTTGACAGAAAAAGGGCAATAACTCTGATATAAAAATATTTGGATTATCCTCCTTTTGTGAACCCATCACAACGATTGATATAAACATTTGTCAGAAGTTGCAATCCGATCCTTTGAGCAGAAAAAAAGTAATTTAAATATTTGACAGAAAAGGGGCAATAACTCTGATATAAAACATATTTGGATTATCCCCCTTATGTGAACCCATCATACACATTGAAATAAACATTTGTCAGAAGTTTCAATCCAATCTTTTGAGTGGAAATATAGTAATTTGAAAATCTACATTTTTGACAGAAAAGGGGCAATAACTCTGATATAAAAAATATTTGGATTATCCCCCTTTTGTGAACCAATCACACATTGATATAAACATTTGTCTGAAGTTTCAATGTAATCCTTTGAGTAGAAAAAAAGTTATTTGAAAACGTGACGAAAAAGTGTGACGGACAGACAGACAGAAGCCGGACAAAAATAAGTATTCCCTAAGTGCTTACCATGCTAGGCAGGTGACACAAAAAGGGCCATAACTTGCATAATATGCAGGATAGAGTTATCTAACTTAATAATCTACATAAGTGAGATAGTTGGGTAGGGTTTTTGGAAAGTTTCAATGCAATACATGTAGCATTTAAGTACTTGCATGCAAAACCTTAACAAAGGTGTGACGCGGACGTCGACTCTGACGCCGAACCCGACGCTGACGCGGACGCTGACGCTGACACAGACGCCGGCGCTGACGCCAGGGTGAGTAGTATAGCTCTCATATTCTTCGAATAGCCGAGCTAAAAATGTAAAATTGTTGAATTTATTTCATCTGCGTAAGGTGAATAATCAGATACGCTTGTACATACGAACAGTGTCACCATAGTCTGTACGGTCTTCATATATGTTATGTATATCTGGATGCATCTTCATGAAGAGGATTATATTCGGAGGTGAGACGACTCTTTTGAGTACCCACAACATAGGGTTAAAGGAATATGTAAGGATTTCGGGATGAAAAATACTCTTCTTATCAAGATCTCTGTTCATGTCAGGTGTATTATAATTTATTTATAAGTCACTTACCACTACATTTCCCTAATGTGACGTCGTCGATTCCAAAGTCGCTTCGGTACCCGGAACCACGTTCAGCAACAAAGAAAATCTGTAAACAGTAAACACAGAAATGGAACAAACTTATATATGGTGGCTAATTACTGTATATTCTTGATGGCATTTTGTTTTCAGTACGGCGCGCCTACAGCGGGATGACAAGATGACTTTCAGAAGTATGACAACCAGGGGCCGGGGGGGGGGGGGGGGGGGGGTGCAATTATGCCCAACCAGGGGGATGCGAGGATGTCCAACGAGATGGTTACCATCATGCCCGTCCATCAGAATTATAAGATGCTCATCCAGGAGGGTCACTGAGAAAGGTACCATTGCATCCCTCCAGAAGGGTACCAAGATGCTCAACCAGAAAGATACCACGTGGCCTATTCAGAAGGATGTCACTACACCTATTCAGAAGAATGTCACGAAGCCCAACCAGAAGAATGTCACGAAGCCCAACAAGAAGGATGCCACGACGCCCAATCGAGAAGGATGCCACAACGCGAAATCATAGACGACTGCAACAAGGACCATCAGGATGGATGCCACGACTCCAAATCGGAAGAATGCTAGATCTTCCAAGAAGAAGAATGCCAGGTTGCCAAATAAGAAGGATGCCATAATAACCAACCAGAAAGATGCCACGCCGCTCAACCAGAACATGCAATAACGCTAAAGCCAGAAACGTGCCAAGACGCTCATCCAGAAGGATGTCGCGACGCCGAACCAGAATGATGCAACAATGCTCACCAAGATTGATGCCAAAACGCCCAACCAGATTGACGCCACAACGCCCAACCAGTATGATGCCATGACGCCAACCGGAAGGATACCACGACGCCCAAGCAGAAGGATGCCACGACGCCCAAGCAGAAGGATACCACGAGGCCCAAGCAGACGGATGTCACGACGCCCAATCAGACGGACGACGTTAAACCTGAAGGATGCCACCGACACCCAATCACAGGGATGCCTTGACGCCCAACTAGAAGGATCCCTCTTTGCCTAACTAGAAGGATACCACTTCGAACACCAAGAAGAAATCCTAGACCTCCAATCAGAAGGATGCCAAGACGCCCAATCAGAACGATGCCGTGACGCCCGATCAGATTAATGCAACTACGCTAAACCAGAAGGATTCCACGTTACCAAATTAGAACGATACCACGACGCCTAACCATAATGATGTCACGACGCTCAACTAGACGTATGCCATGACGCCCAACCAAAAGAATGTCACGACGCTCAACTAGAAGGACACCACGACGCCCAAATAGAAGGATGCACTGATGCTCATCCAGAAGAATGCTACGACGCCACATAAGACGGATGCAACTACATCCAGTCTTACGGACGCCACTACACCCTAGCAGAAGGATGCCATTATTTTCAACCAGACAAATACAACGACGTCCAACCAAAAGGATGCTACGACGCCAAATAAGAAGCTTGTCACGACGCCAAAGCATAAGGATCCGACGAAGCTCCTCCAAAAGAGAACCAAGATGCGAAACCAGACGGATGATACGACGACCAATCAGAAGGATGTCACGACGCCAAACAAGAAGGTTGAATAGAAGTCATATCAAAAGGATGCCGAGACGCAAAACGAGAATGGTTCCCATTATGCCGAATAAGAAGAGTGCCAAGATACCGATAGAGAAGAGGGCAAATTCTACTTTCAATCATGAGCCAAGATGCCCCAAGCAGAAGCGTGGCAAATCGCATAAGAAGGTTACGAAGTGGCCCAACATGAGAATGGTACCGAGCCGCCAAAAACGAAGAGTGTCAAGACGCCCAACATAATGGAGCATAGACGTCCAACCAAAGTGTGTCTAGACGCCCATCAGAGTGCCGTTCTGGTGTGTTTATTTCATACAACACTGCGTTGACATAGTACGTCATTTGGTCTGTCTTGATTGATTCGGAAATATCATTAAAAGGTTGTTTCTTAACAATGTACAGCAGATTTATTCAGAAATCGGGAGCCTTTCGTGAGAAAACCTTTGATTTAATTACACGACTATATGTACTCATTCTCATGCGCAAAATCTACACTGTTAGCTACTCATTTCCAAGTTATCCTACTTAAATAAATTTTGTTGGAACACATTCAAATTAATTGTTCGCTATTCATTCAATAATTCTTTGCAAATTAAACATCACAAAAATGCAAGTATAATTGCAAATAAATAATTAGTGTATCAGTCGTATTAAGTTTGATTATTCTCATACAATTGAGCTCGGTAATTTCCGTTGACTTTCGGCCATTTCCGAGAGACAACTTCACGAACAATACCGATCTGTATCGGCTTAATTTGCCAAGCCTTTAATTTTAACAGGACATGAAACTATGTAACTCTGAAAACGTTATCTGTGCTCAGAAATGAACTATTTACTCCAAATAAGACTTCTGATTGGTCGGTTTCGAGAACTAATTTACTTTTGACCAATCAAATACTTGAGCACATAGTTTTATAGTTTTGGAACCAGGATAAGAGATGCTTCCATGCATGCATCATACATTCTCGTGAGAAAATCAACATTGAGGACTCTGCGTAAAGTATCGACCCGGATCAGCCTAAGCATGCCACACAGGCGTACCCGGATATACACTTTTCGCATCAGTCTGCGCGGACAGCGCAGGCTGATCTGGTCGATACATTACGTAGATATGTATCGCCGCAGCTGCATTTTGGGGCATTTTTAGAAAAAATGTGTAGGTACGTGCCTACAGTGCCTAAAGGGAGCTGCGCCCCTGATGATGAAATTACCTGGTATGGCTGTGCTTGGTTTCGAATCGGCAACACTTCTTTCTGCCACAATTCTCCAATACTTGTGTTAAGATGAAACATCGGAGTTGAGCCCGTTAAATTGCTTAACTCAGGTTTTATGAACACCTCAAGTTCTCCCATATCTGTAAATGAATTAATTGAAAGTTATACGTCATTCTAAACTATTTCTTGTTAATTGATTGATTGATTGATTGATTGGGGTCTAACGCCGTTTTTAACAATTTCTCAGTTATGTCATGGCGGCCAGTTCACCTACTCATGCATTTCCTGGTTTTCTCACACCAGTACTTCACACAACAATCTTCCCAAGCAACTGGTTGCTTTTCCACATAGACTTAGCCCATTGGTGGAAGACGAATGACGCATGTCGCATTGACTTTTGTCAGTCTTCGGAAAGAAATTTGTATTTCTTGTTAACAATGCAGACAAAGGGCAAACTGAACCTTCGTCCAAAATAAACTCGGTAGTTATTTATCGCTACTTGTTTATCAATATTTTGTGACGATCCATCCATTAAATGTATTATTGAAGTTGTCACCATTAGTTCAGTTACATCACGGCGACAGTCCACTAATTCATGATCCACGGGTAAACGAACCAGTACTAGGGTAGGAAATGTTCCTTGACCAAAGGCACTCTACCATAACAGCTGCGCCTCGACTTGGGAACGGATTCGGGACGCCCGATTCCAAATCCCAGACGCTAACTATTCGGCTATTAAAAAAAGGAGAACCTTGACAAACACCAGAGGTGATGACACATACCAGTTATTGAAATCAAACTGGAACAAGATTAAAACTGCTATCGCCTGTTATTTAAACTGAATCTTATCCGTGAGGACTACTTTAAATAAAAATGTGATTACTGACAGAACAAGGACTTGATCAGTCTGCAATATGATGCTTGCTGATCTGGGATGTTGTCGATCACAAATAACTCATTAATCATGTACTGATATACAGTCGAACCTGTTGTAAAGACCATCTTGGAAAAGCAATACCTTGTCGATTAGCGACCATACTTTTCGTTTCCCAAATACTTATTTTCTGTATAAATGACTCTGCAATTAAAGACCACCTTTGCACAAGTAATAGATTGTTCACTTTCCATTGGGTCTCTTTAAAAACAGATTTAACTTGAATGCGAAAGGGAACGATAAATTTATTCGAGGTAATGACGTGTTAAAGTGATCGCTCGATCAATGCTTACTAAATTCATGTTTGTTTTGTCAGATTTGAAGTTCATTTATACTTGAAGCTAGCCATTGATAACATCATATACAAAAAAATCAGCGAAGCAGTAGTTCGAGAAATCGGAACTGCTGTTACTCTGCTCTTTCAAAAAACAGATACATTCCAGTCGTGTGTCTTTCATCAATGGGCTTATAGTCCATGAAGAAAAGCAGCCGGTTGCTTGGAAAGCCAGGAAACACATGAGAAGGTGAACTTACCGCCGTAATAAAGCTTCATATTATTTTTAAAACGGCGTTAAACTCCAATCAATCAATCAAGTATCGGATACATACATTTAACACCAATACCACCAGTCTCGCTGGAGCTCAAGAGTTCAGTCCGATTCTAACGGTGCAAGCAAGGGTCAGACTTTGGCTGCCATACTTATTGAGAGTTCCAAAGCCACAGTGGCCGCACTTGGATCTAATAGTTATGGCAGCGTAGAAAGATATCAATCTACACTTGACGTTGATAGGCAGAGGCGTAGTTCCCTTTATGCACTGTAGGCACGTGCCTACATATTATTTCTAAAAATGCCCCAAATTGCAGCTACGGCGATACACATCTGCGTAATGTATCGACCAGATCAGCCTGCGCTATCCGCGCAGACTGATCCGGCCGACACATTCCGCCTAAGGGGAGGATAGATAGAGTAGTGATTCCTGAAACAGAAAACCCACAGGAGGCGAAAAGTGTATATTTTCGGGTACACCTGTGTGGCATGCTTAGGCTGATCCGTGTCGATACTTTACGCAGAGTCCACAATGTTGATTTTCTCACCAGACACATTGAGTATTGCCAAGCTACGCCCCTGATAGGTTAAGATTGGTGTCGTCTCTGGAGCACGAGTACACAACTATTACTTACCGCCTGTTCCGAGACTGTGGTACCAGAACTGGAAGCAGTAGTCCCCGCCGCTGTAGTTTGAAGGATATAGTGGGGACGATAGCCACGCCTGATGACCGGTCCGCGTGGGACTGGACGTCTCAAAATACATGTAATGACCTGCAAGTAAATGTGAAATTGATATAGAAGGTAAATATGTTATTGATATAGAAGTTAAATATGATATTGATAAAGTAGGTAAATATGATATTGATAGAGTAGATAAATATGATATTGATATAGAAGGTAAATATGATATTGATAAAGTAGGTAAATATGATATTGATAGAGTAGATAAATATGATATTGATATAGAAGGTAAATATGATATTGATAAAGTAGGTAAATATGATATTGATAGAGTAGGTAAATATGATATTGATAGAGTAGATAAATATGACATTGATATAGAAGGTAAATATGATATGATAACGTAGGTAAATATGATATTGATAGAGTAGATAAATATGATATTGATATAGAAGGTAAATATGATATTGATAAAGTAGGTAAATATGATATTGATAGAGTAGATAAATATGATATTGATATAGAAGGTAAATATGATATTGATAAAGTAGGTAAATATGATATTGATAGAGTAGATAAATATGATATTGATATAGAAGGTAAATATGATATGATAAAGTAGGTAAATATGATATTGATATACTGTAGTAGATAAATATGATAGTGATATAGAAGGTAAATATGATTTTGATGAAGAGGATATGTTTTTGTCATGGTATAATATCGATATGAATTATATACCTGCACTTTGTCCGGTGCAAGTGCAAGTATATTGTCATGCACAAATCAAATACGACATATTAAAATTCCGTATATAAAAAGGTCAAATGTGGTACCAAATATGGTAATGGTACGTCACTGAAATATAATGTGGTGTCATTCAACATGGATTTTGCGGTAGTCGGGAGTATTCGAAATTATCTCCCGAGTTAACTAAGGTTTGTTCAGGTCGACTCGAGTATGTGTTTTACACACCAAACGGTAAGGTGTTTAAAACTTGATAAGCTGATTCCAATTTTCTTCAACCAAGTCTTCCGCTATATTGCCAGACTGACATATACTTGTTTTTGGATAAGTTACCCGATATTACCCGATATACCCGATATTACCCGGTATTACCCGGTATTACCTTGATATTTGGGTAGGGTGACATATGGTTAACCAATGTAGGCGGTCTCTTGTTACGAACGCCACTCAACTCAACTGTGGTCAATGAGTGCTCTAGTCTGGAGTTCCTTCCCCTTATTACTATGTTAAGGACTATCATATGAAGTCGGAAACCAGACTATGAATGCTCGGGTACTAATGCCGAATGCGGTCACAGTATTGCATAAGCTTTATTAGACTGGTCAGAAGTAGACATCGATTAACATTTGAATTTAAAAGACCAACCCGCCCCAACAGAAAACCGGAATCTTTTAAAAGTCGTAAAGTGCAGTTGTAACATAAGACGTTTCTTAAACCAAACCGAATGAAAACTCAATACGCGTATAAACTACAACGTTTTGTTTTATACATGTTTCCAGGATGAGACAGGGTGTCAATTAGTACAATAATTAGTAGTTTATGACTGCTCTGTTAAAGTATAAGTGTTTACACGTTGAGTACAATGTGACATTGTATCATGTCGTAATTGGTACATGCTATTTTATCTCTGCTTGACTCATTTAAGCCTTTGCTTGGCAATTTTGGGTCTTATTGACTTTCCTTATCAGGCTCACAGAACAGAACATAACGCATATATTATTGTCAACCTTAGGATAACCCTTTACCTCATATAGTCGGTTTATGACGCCTCTGCAGCAGAAGGCTTTTTGAAAACATGGTGACCAAATAAGAAATTGCTCAAAGCAATTTCTCCTTTTGCCACAATAATTTCCACTTTAAGTCATAGTTCATCCATTCAATTATAGAGATTTTCTATGCTTGATAAAATATGTTCAAAGTCGTCTGCTGCAGAAATGTCGTATGTGGGAAAGGGATAAACAGCTCATGGTTGATTAACACAACTAATCACACAGAACTGGTTATAAGACAATAAACATCAATGACAAATAGTAACTAATCAAGTCTGATTCAAATTATATGTATAGATATAAAAATCATGCATATGAAAACACACATGTACAGATAAATATATGAAATATATATATACACATATATATTTATTTCAGTAAGAAGCTTTTCTTTTCAAGATAGTGTAATTGATTGATTGATTGATTGATTGGGGTTTAACGCCGTTTTTAACAATTTCTCAGTCATATCACGGCGGCCAGTTCACATACTCTTGTGTTTCCTGGTTTTCGCACACCAGTACTCCACACAACAATCTTCCCAAGCAACTGGCTGCTTTTCCACATAGACTTAGCCCATAAGATAGTGTGACTGTAACCTAAAGGGAGAATGAGGTAGTATCCCTGTGTCTACAATTCTTGTTCTCTCTCAGACAATAACTCTAGCTCTATACTACACGGACCCTGAAGGTGGAGTCTCGAGTGAGACTGCGTGAATACCCCCTGGCGCATGTGGGTCTTCACTGTTCGCAAATTCAACGAGACACCCCCACATCGATAGACGCGGCTCATTGTCGTTTCAATCAAAAGTACAATCCGGATGACCAAAGTCTATATACACTTCAGTAGCTTGATTGTCTTAGTCATGATGAGTAAGTGAAACACATGCGAGTTGATGTATACAGCTTATTAAGTCGTACCTCTCACATTCCTTAACCCTTTCCCTCATATAGACGCTTTCTGACGCCTCTACAGCAGACGGCATTTTGAAAACATGGTAACAAAAGAAGAAATTGCTCAAAACGAGCAATTTCTCCTTATGTCACCATATTTTATTTTCAACACTATTCAATTAGTGTACTTTCATTTAAAGGAGTTTTCAAAGTCGTCTGCTGTAAATTTGTTGTATGTGGGAAAGGGTTAACACTTATCCGACAGAATCAGTTTCGTTACGATCGAAAATACAATCAGGACGACCAAAGTCTATATACACTTCAGTAGCTTGATTGTCTTAGACACGATGAGTAAGTGAAGCACATGCGAGTTGATGTATACAGCTTATTAAAGTATCATACCTCTCAACATGCCGTAACCCTTTCCCTCATATAGACGCTTTCTGACTCCTCTACAGCAGACGGCTTTTTGAAAACATGGTGACAAAATAAGAAATTGCTCAAAACGAAAATTTTCTCCTTTTGCCACAATGTTTTCCACTTTTAGTCATAGTTTGTCCATTCAATTATAGAGATTTGTGAAAACATGGCGACATTCCCTTTTGTCACCATATTTTATGTTCAACTCTATCCAATTATTGTTCTTTCATTTAAAAGGGAGTAACAATATTCCATAATTCTTATTACATGAAAAATAGAATCGGCCGATTTTGAACATGGAAGAGTCTACTTTAAACAATTCGGCGCTGAAAGATTAAAATGTCGTTTGACGCCGCTTTTAATATTTGTTTAGTTATGACAGGATGTTTCCAGGGTATTTATCAATACTAGTGGTCCGTTTATGCTGACACCAGAGAGTCAGTCGTACTATAACAATTGCTAAAGTTTTTGGTATATCCCGGTCGAGATCGAACACACAACCTTCCACATATAGGCAGGATGATCTTGGTCGTCCCTTTTCCCACATATAGACCAGAGTGGCTTTGCAGCAGACGACTTTGGACAACATTTTAACAAAGAGACAAATTGCTCCAAACGAACAATTTCTCCATTTGCCACAATATTTTTCAACCCTTTACATTATTTTATCTTCATTTATAGAGAGTTTCCGTGAGATTGCCAACATGCGTTAAAAGTCTGCTACAGGTTTGCTGTATGTGGGAAAGGGTTATAAATGAATACAGGTCAAACATCGGAACATACCCTTCACCCCGGCCCCATATGTATGATCATGCATGGGTCCCGTCCGTGTTGTTTTCGTAGCTCCTGTGTTCCAGAGCCATTCCTGTTCGTCCTCGTCATGGTGGGACCATCCGCAGAGTCCGGAATCCTCGAAGTCACATGACTTGGGTGGGTCATATACTAAAAATAGATCTGCATATTTCAATTTACACTTATAAATAAAATATCTTTTGTTTTTGTCTGGATAATAAAGTTTATGAAGTAATACTTGAACAATGGGTCAATCTATATATTTCGAATGAACATACATGTATTTACATGCAATGTATGGATATAAAACAATGTCTCCTACATTTTTGAGAAAGCCAACACATATGAAACTACATTTGACCTCAATGCTAGTCTTATTTGTAAACAATTAACAATGCTGTGAACTCGCGGAAAGGCAATTAGGTAGTTTGAACGGTATTTTAATCAATGATATCGGATAGATATTGTGCACGAATTAACCATTTCACAAATACAACAAAGCAGTTTCAGTCGACATTGAATACATCTATGCAAACATGCATATGCAAATCATTATTGTTTTGTTTGTATTTTCTTAAAGTATTGTATTGAAATGACAAGAAAGTTTGTAAGTTTAAGTCTAATAAAAAATATTCTTCTTCTTCTTCTTCTTATAAAAAGATATACAAAACCCCCAGTGAATATAGTCGAAAATAATGTGGCAAATCACTCATTGCTGACGATAAGTAATTTCTCCCTTTTCGACAATGTTTTCAAATGTATTGTGCTGACCATACGTCATAATGCAGTTGGGATAGGGTTACCTACCGTAAAGGAGATGTTGCTAACTCCCCTTTTCCGACATACAACAAGTCTACAACAGATGACTTTGAATACGTCTAGGAAACAATATGTTAACCCTTACCCACCTGCAGACGCATTTTGTCGCAATAGCAGCAGACGACTTTTGAAAACATTGTGGCCAAGGTGAAATTGCTCATATGAGCAATTTCTCCTTTGGCCACCATTTATTTTTAGCTTTAATTAACAATTCACCTATCTTATTATAGAGACTTTTCAGGTTTGTGTCACTGTGTTTTCAATGTCGTCTGCTGCAGATTTGTTGTATGTGGCAAAGGGTTAATGCCTTTAAAGGAAAGTATAATTATTAGAAAGAGATCCAACCGTTGTGTCAAAAGACTGTACACATATTATATCATGCACACGGTTTTACATTCAAAGATTATAGCGATTACATAACCAATAACACTGAAGGCGTTCATAGAGCGCCAGTGGTATGAAATAAAAAAAAAACCACTATAAATGAATGTTTAAATGATATTCGTGATTTGCTGCGAGCCCCTTTGCAGTCGGCATTTTCAGAACGTTTTGAAAATGATTTAACATTTTACATGTATATATCTGTACAGGATATTGCTAAATCATTCAGCAAACAGCATAAGTCCCGGTATCTTTAAATAGTGATCACATAGTTGTTTGTATACATAAATCATGTGTACCTTTCATAAGTTCTATTTAAGATATCCAGTAAACGACACTACATTGTTTTAAACGTGCGAACCGGTTTCATTTATTCTACTCATCAGGGAAACGCCAATAATCATATAAAACCACTGTAGCGTCTTTTCTTATTTTAACTTGATATGTTCTTGTTCTTCGTTTTAAATTATATATTCGAACTGTATGCATTTCTGACTTTATATTGAAACAATTTTTAATTAAGCCTCTATGTTTTTACTTCCCCCAAAAGTGCAACAATTGACAAGCTGTTGCATTCATACCAGTGGTTATTCTTCAATATAGATAGAAATCGCTATCTTTTTTACCAACTGGCACTATTGACAGAGAGAGAGACAGAAGAGATAGAAGAGAAAGAAGAGAGAGAGAGAGAGAGAGAAGAGAGAAGAGAGAGAGAGAGAGAGAGAGAGAGAGAGAGAGAGAGAGAGAGAGGAGGAGAGAGAGAGAGAGAGAGAGAGAGAGAGAGAGAGAGAGAGAGAGAGAGAGAGAGAGAGAGAGAGAGAGAGAGAGATAGAGAGAGAAGAGAGAGAGATGAGAGAGAAGAGAGAGAGAGAGAGAGAGAGAGAGAGAGAGAGAGAGAGAGAGAGAGAGAGAGAGAGAGAGAGAGAGAGAGCGGGGATTGTCAATGGTTCGATATAGAACAGAACGTTTGTTGTATTGTGCGATCTCCCTGGACAGAAAAAGACGAGCACGTGCTCGTTAGTGATTAAGTGTTAAGAGGGTCAATTCGGTATGACCTTAACTTTGGTGTAGTCAGATCCAATATACGTACAGCGAAGCATTTTGGTCTGATTTTAATGCGATTGACGCATGCACACGGTTGTAACGTTGATTTGCAAGTTCGCCACTATGTTTTATCTCAGTGTGTGGCACTTTTGAAACGAAAACAACATTTCAGATACTTACCATACGAACTGAAAAGTCCGATGGGTTCAGTAATGTCCGTACTCTGATTTCATTTAAATATTCTCGTATTCAAAATCTAACTTACCAATACATATGGGCGGACTATCACTCCAGTTAGTACCATCACACACCAATCTTTCCGTACCAACAAGTTTATGCATAACAGGGCAGGAGAATTTCAGTATGGCACCGTCGTACTGTTTTTTAATCCGCAAAGTCGGGCCTTCTCCTTATCTTCTGACAAGTATTTGCTGTGTAAAGAAAAAATGTATTCAATTTATGCAAACGTATAACTTTAAAGTGTATGCATAACAGTGCAGGAGAATTTTCAGTATGGCACCGTCGTACCTTCACTTATCTTCTGACAAATATTTGCTGTGAAAAAAAAAATGTATTCAATACATACACAACTATAACTTTATGCATAACAGTGAAGGAGAATTTCAGTATGGCACCGTCGTACCTTCACATATCTTCTGTCAAGTATTTGCTGTGTGAAAAAAAAAAATGTATTCAATACATACAAAACTATAACTGCAGGAGAATTTCAGTATGGCACCGTCGTACATTCACTTATTTTCTGACAAGTATTTGCTGTGTGAAGAAATATATAGTAGGTTCTACGAATACCGTGTTATCACGAATACCAAGGTAAACACAAAACCGGTGTTATCTTTGTTGCGCGCACAACCGGATGCCGTATGGTTCCATCAGCAAACTCAGTTATCACGACTTTCAAATGCTACAATATTTTTTTTCAAAAAATCAATATTCTCAGAAATTACGAACACATCATGATTGTTGCCCATATTAAAAAGAAAATCCTACATGCCCTGACCCCTCACCAACAAAATCGTCATTTTTTTAGTAGAAAACCTGTTGTTGATTTTTTCTTTCACATTTGAACATGTTGTGTATTAACTGCTTATGACATCATAGGAATTTCAAGTCACGTGATTACATTCCGTGAAATTTTCTCGGCTGTAGAAAACATGGAAGAAATTAAGGACCAAAATTCTAAAAAAAAAAATTGTTTTTTTTTGCCTGTATGTTTGTGGTGGTTATAAAATTTAACATATGCTATTTTTAAACTTCTAAATCATATACTGTGTTACAAAAATTAAGGATGTTATTATAAGGACTAAAAAAATAACAAAGAAATGGGTCATTTTTGGAAAATATGATTAAATTGTGCCAATAAGAAAATTTAACAAATTGATTCTGAAAATATCGTGTAAATAAGTTCATAGTTTGGAACAGTTGATAAATTAACATTTAAATTAAATATAATTGTTCTATTGACAAATGTTTTATAGGATAGTCATTTTCACATTAAATATTAAAATCGTGTAAGGATTGATACAACAGGATCACCGTACTAATGCTTTTTGTAATTACACCGGTGAGTGATTGCCTCCCTTGAATGTCAATTTCAAAATGGGTGCGGATGGACACAATTTTTGGAACTTTGCACAGAAGTGAATGATTATTTTGTGTAAGTTAATTAACAAGAACATATAAAGGAATGAGTGACACTGGATATAATTTACAGTTAAGTTTGCTTTATTATTATTTTTTTCGAAAAAAACGTAAGTACACCGATAATAGGGAGTCCCATCCTATTCAATACATACAAAAGTATTACTTTAATTTGTATGCATAACAGTGAAGTAGAATTTCAGTATGGCACCGTCGTACCTTCACTTATCTTCAGACAAGTATTTGCTGTGTGAAGAAAGTATTCAATACATACACACAAGTATTACTTGCAAATATTAACCTGCCCCGGACGTTTGTGTGAGGATATTATTAAGATTTACTTGTGTTTTCATTCAATTAAAAACATGTGTCATTTATTAAATCGTTTTGATTGTTTTACGCCGCTTTAAACATTGTTTTCAGGTATATTACGTTTTTTCCGGGGAACGTTACCAGTAATACTGGTCCATTTGTCCTGACACCAGATAGTCAGTCGTTATGTAAACCCCATAACCCTGAGCGCCTAGGAGGGCATCCTTACTACTGTTTTGTAAAGGTTTGACCCGATCGGGGATTAAATCCTCGACTTCCCGCACCTGAGGTGAACGCTTTACCACTACACCACCGAGGCGGTCGGTCGTTTGGGAAGAAGTAAATGTAAAGACAGGCCCTTTGAACGACAGGTTCCCGGTTCGGATCCCTTTAGAGCAGACCCAACCGATGATATCTTACCATTCACACGGCGCTGGTTGAGAGCCAGGGTAACGGACATACATCAATGTAATGAGTTATTTCTACTTTCTACAGGTTGCAAAACATACGATTTATATTGTAAGTCAGAATTTTATTTCTTTAAATGTTAACCCTTTCCCATCTGCAGACGCATTTTGACGCAATAGCAGCAGACGACTTTTGAAAACATTGCGGCCAAAGGTGAAATTGCTCACGATGGGCAATTTCTCCTTTGGACACAATGTTTTCAACTTTATTTAACAGTTAAGCTATCTTTTATGGAGATTTTTCAGGTTTTTGTCACGTTGTTTTTAAAGTCGTCTGCTGCAACATTGTTGTATGTGGGAAAGGGTTAAACCCCGATTTGATGACAATCCATTGACGGCATACAAGTATTAATGTTTATCTTTGTTCATAGTGATCGGTGATCTTTTTATACTAGCTGAAAAGCAAAAACAAATATACAAATGAGCCAACAAGAAAACCAACATTGTAGTCTCTGCGTAAGGTATCGACCCAGATCAGCCTAAGCATGGTCCGCAGGCTAATCCGGGCAGACATTTTTCGCCTCCTGTGGATTTTATGTTTCAGGAATCATTACTCTATACCTCTAAACCCCCCCCCCCCCCCCCCCCCCCCCCCCCCCCCCCCCCTCTGAGACGGAATGTCTCGACCCGGATTAGCATGCGCGGACTGCGCAAGCTGATCTGGGTCAAAACATTACGCATAGTCCATAATATTGGTTTTCTCACGGAACTGCTCAAATGTGATATTTAGTTCTGTTGCATCTAATAAAAAATAAACAAGTGTCATTAAATTGTTTAGACCCCTTAATTTGGTCAATTTAGCAATTTAAGTTGGATCGGTGCAATGATTGAGGATGCTAAAGAGAGATTTGGTTTAAAGTGCATTATCTGTTAACCTTTTCCCCATATAGAACAGTTCCTAAGCAAACGGTTTTTTTGTCCCCCGCTTTAGCGAAAGCGTGGGGACTATTATTTCTCATTCGTCAGTCCGTCCGTCAGTCCGTCCGTCAGTCCGTCCGTCAGTCACGCTGTCACAAAAACTTTAACCTTGGTCATAACTTCTGAACCGTAATAGGTACTGCTTTCATATTTCACATGTGTATTCCTTGTGACAACCCCTTTCCATCAATACCAATGTTTTTGACCTTGTGACCTTGACCCTGGCGGGGGACCATAATTCTCTGAATTTGCTTGTTTTCAAATCAAACAGTACATACAAGGAAAATTTCTATGAATGAAGGCATCATTTTGGGGTACACAGTTGAAACCAATGTGGCAAAAGGAGAATTTGGTCATGTCGAGTACTTTTTGTCACAGTGTTTTCAAAATATGCCCGATATGGACGTATCAAAATATGCCCGATATGGACGTATCAAAATATGCCCGATATGGACGTATCAAAATATGCCCGATATGGACGTATCAAAATATGCCCGATATGGACGTATCAAAATATGTCGGCATATAGGTAAGGGGTATATAACACTTTATTTAAGAACATGAGAGGCGTGTCGCCTTTTACATCATTAATCACTTGGCCATTTATAACTTATCTAACCAATACTCCAGCAACTGGTACAATCGTCCGTCATTCCTAAAAATGTTCTTGCATTCACATGGAATAGTCCTTGGCAAGAATTGACAATTAAGTAGCGAAGAGTGCAGCCTGAGATTGAACTGTGCAAACAGTTCGGCATACATCATTTACAATAATCATGTTATGTCATATATCGTATGCAATACAAATATTGTTTAAATTGGTGTAGTTTAGTAAAGAAATTGGTGAATTTTACGATATCAGATACAGTAGAGATTATGAAATGTTTAAATTTCAGATACAGAAGGGATTAATTATTGATTTGATATCAGATACAGCAAAAATTGGAGAATGCTTAAATATCAGATACAGTTGAGATTTGTGAAAGTTTAAATATCGGGTACAGTTGAGATTGGTAAATGATTTGAAATCAGATACAATTGAGATTGGTGAATGTTTTGATATCAGATAAATTAGAGATTGATTAATGTTTTGGTGTCAGATACAGTAGAGTTTAATTAATGTTTTGATATCAGATACAGTAGACATTGGTGAATGTTTTGATATCAGATACAGTATAAATTGGTGAATGTTTTGATATAAGATACAGTAGAGAAGGTGAATGTTTCGATATCAGATACAGTAGAAATTATTGAATGTTTTGATATCAGATACAGTCGAAATCGGTGAATATTTTGATATCAGATACAGTAGAGACTTGTGAATGTTTTGATATCAGATACAGAAGACATTGATGAATGTTTTGATATCAGATACACCATACACCGGTAAAAGTTTTGATATCAGATACTATTTGTTGAATGCTTTGATATAAGATACAGTTTAGATTGATTACGGTTTTGATATCAGATACAATAGACATTGATTAAGGTTTTGATATTAGATACAGTTGAGATTTGTGAATGTTTTGATATCAGATACAGTATACATTGGTGAATGTTTTGATATCAGATATATTAGAGATTGGTGAATGTTTTAATATTAGATACAGTATAGATTGATTAAGGTTTTGATATCAGATACAGCAGACATTGGTGAAAGTTTTAACATCAGATACAGAAAAGATTTTATGAATGTTTAGATACCAGGCACAGTAGAGATTAGTGAATGTTTTGATGACAGATACAGAAGAGATTGGGGAATGTTTTGATATCAGATACAGTTGAGATTGGTGAATGTTTTGATATCAGATACAGTTGAGATTGGTGAATGTTTTGATATCAGATACAATAGACATTGGTGAATGTTTTGATATCAGATACAATAGAGACTGGTGAGTTTTTTGATATCAGATACAGTTGAGATTGGTGAATGTGTTGATATCAGATACAGTAGAGAGTGGTGAATGTTCTGATAGCAGATACAGTTGAGATTGGTGAATGTTTTGACATCAGATACAGTTGAGATTGGTGAATACTTTGATATCAGATACAGTAGAGATTGGTGAATGTTTTTATATTGGTTTAAGATACAGTTTAAATTGGACATCTACCTTTACTCCCGTTGCATGCGCCAATGTATGCCTCTGCAGCAGACTATTGAAACATTGTGGGAGAAAAAGAAAGATAATGATATGTTCCTTCTTTCTTTCAATGTCTAAGAATCAGCACTCAAACATACTATCGCCGATCCACGGTAGCTCAGGCGATTGCGATGTGGGCTGGCAATACAGGGGGTGTGAGTTCGAAGTCCAGCTCGGCCAACATTATTTCCGACGTTTGACAAAAGTCACCTTGAATCGTCTTTTACCAATGGGCTTATAATTTATGTAAAAAAGCAGGCACGCTTGGAAAGTTTGTTGTGTGGTGTACTGATGTATGAAAGCGGGAAAAGAATGAGTAGGTGAACATGATATAACTGAACAATCGTTGAAAACGGCGTTAAACCCCTATCAATCAATCAATCATTTATGGAATTTAAACCAATTACGACATATGTTTCCTACTTTTATACTGTAATTCAGGTCATAGCCACTCTGCACTGGTTAAATTACGACTAGACGGCAGTTGTGGAAGTTCCTGACGGGACTGCTCGGATACACCGGGTGATCAGGATCTTCGCTAGTAAACAATTTTTAAATGGGCGGGGCCTATATCACCCAGGTTTGTTGAGCCGTCCCGCGAGAAAACCAACATTGTGAACTCTGCGTAACGTATCGACCCGGATCAGACTAAGCATGCCGCGCAGATTTACCCGGATAGACACTTTTTCAGTGGATTTTCTGTCTGAGAAATAATTACTCAATACCTCTATCCTCCTGAGACAGAACGTGTCGGCACGGATCAGTCTGCGCGGACTGCGCAGGCTGATCTGGATCGATACATTACGCAGAGGCCATAATGTTGGTTTTCTCGCGGGACGGCTCATATACATTTAACTAGATTGATTGATTGATTGGGGTTTAACGCCGTTTTTAACAATTTCTCAGTTATATCACGGCGGCCAGTTCACCTACTCATGCATTTCCTGGTTTTCTCACACCAGTACTCCACACAGCCATCTACCCAAGCAACTGGCTGCTTTTCCACATAGGTGGAAGACGAATGACGCATGTCGTCGGAAAGAAAGTTGGCCGAGCCGGGATTCGAACTCACAACCCCTGGATTGACAGCCCGCGTCGCTACCGACTGAGCTATCGGGGGCTCGGCAACATTTTACAAGAAGAAAAAGATAAACAAGACTTACCAATACATGATGGCGGGTCCGTGGACCAATCCGAACCGAAGCAGACGATCTGTTTCGACCCTAGTAACGTGAATCCCGTATTACACGTGAACGTCACGACAGTGTTACTAGACCTCAACGAGTAGTCGCCATTTTTTATTCGTATAACCCGCATGGAACATTGGACTGAAGTATAATAAAATAAAAATGGTATTTGTTAACGAATACAAAACATGTCACATTGATTGATGGATTGAAGAATTGATTGATTGGAGTTTACTAATAATTAACCCTCATCCTGCTGAGTTAATCATCCGTGATTTCAGATATGTTCTCGCCCTATGATATATTGATTGATTAGGGTTTAACATCGTTTTCAATCATTTTCTCAGTCATATCACGGCGGCCAGTTCACCTACTCATGTGTATCCTGGTTTTCTCACAGTAGTACTCCACACAACAATCTTTCCAGGCAACTGGCCGCTTTTCCACATAGACTTAGCCCATTGGTGGAAGACGAATGACGCATGTCGCATTGACTTTTGTCAAACATCGGTAAGAAAGGTGGCCGAGCCGGGATTCGAACTCACAACCAACCCTGGATTGACAGCCCGCGTCGCTACCGACTGAGCTACCGGGACTCGGCAAACATGTCACAACGTGTGTATGTTGTTAATGTAGACCCAGATATGTCACTGTGAACGTCTCCCTATTCCCTGATCTGCTGTTCAGTTTTCAAGAAAGTATAATAGGAACAGTGTGACTTGACCATAAGTATCCCTTTCCCTCATATAGACGCTTTCTGACGCCTCTACAGACGCTTTCTGACGCTCAAAATGAGCAATTTCTCCTTTTGCCACAATGTTTTCCACTTTTAGTCGTAGGTTACCCATTCAATTACAGAGATTTTCTATTTTTTGACAAAATATGTTCAAAGTCGTCTGCCGAAGAATTTTTGTATGAGGAAAAGGGTTAACGGGTAGTCGCCATTTCTGTTTAGTTTCGTATTAACCGCAAGGAACAGTGGATTGAAGTATGATAAGCAAATGGTAAATAATACAAAGCATGCCAAAGCGAGTGCATGTTATAAATGTAAACCGATATATGTGTCTCCGTGATCGTCTCCCTTAGTTCCTTATCTGCTTTCAAGTTTTCAAAACAGTCAGGCGAACGGTTTTTAACCCAATACAATACATTACAATACAATACAATACAATACATTACAATACAATACAATACAATACAAAACAATACAATATAACAGATCTAGTGGCAAATAGCTTAAATTTTGATCAGATATCGCAGAAACGAGTTTGAAAGAAAGATAATTTACTTCATTGTTATAAAAACACCGTAACGCCAACAATTTTGCAGTACGCGACTTTAACCAATAACTTCGTACCATTTCATGCTGGATTGTAACCTAGGAAAAGCGGACTATATAGACCAAGATAATCAATGCATATCTGTGTACTTTGATATTGCTCCAGTCTTCACATTTTCCTAGTGGGAGCTGGCGATGTATAGAGGTTACAATACATCAAAGAGGTCCTCAATTGTCATACTTTCTAAGCATTTCTTATATAGAACACCATATATCATTGAAAAGAGTTACCTCCTAGCTTTAAAACAATCCAAAGAAAATGTGGGGTCATGCATTATGCAAGAATGGTTACCGTCATTTTGGAGCAAATCGGGCCCAGATAAAACCGGTGTTTAGCATTCTCTACTTTCACTTTCAAACAAGGTCAAAATACTAAAAGTGATCAAATCAATCATTTCCAGTGTATCCTATACATGTACACATTCACAATGCATTTAAACTCAATGTCATATATTCAATACATTCTGGTGATGGTATACACTCATTTCTACTCAAACAAAGGTTTTTTTAGGGACTATAGTACTGTAGATCAGCAAGTCAGCGGACGTATTTAGCGTAATTTGACCTATATATATTTTAAGTGTGTGAAGTTGGCAGAGCATTAGACGTTAGACATTAGACATTCAAAAAAAATATTCGAATGTCTAATTAGACGTTAGACATTCGATTAGACATTCGCTAATTTTGATTATCGAATGTCTAATTAGACATTAGACATTCGATTAGACATTCAGAAAAATCGCAAATGTTAAATATCGAATGTCTAATTCGACATTAGACATTCGATTAGACATTCGCGAATTACGATATTTAGGTTCCAAATTCGTCGGAGATCATTGTACATTCAAAAAACGAATGTCTAATTGGTCAGTTAGACATTAGACATTCGATTAGACATTCGCAAATTACAAGATCTATAACCCAAATTTGTCGGAGGTCATTGTACATTCAAAAAACGAATGTCTAATTGGTCAGTTAGACATTAGACATTCGATTAGACATTCGCAAATTAAGAGATTTAGGTACCAAATTCATCAGAGATCAATGTACATTAAAAAAACGAATGTCTAATTGGTCAGTTAGACATTAGACATTCGATTAGACATTCGCAAATTAAAAGATTTAGGTACCAAATTCGTCAGAGATCAATGTACATTAAAAAAACGAATGTCTAATTGGTCAGTTAGACATTAGACATTCGCAAATTACAAGATCTATAACCCAAATTCGTCGGAGGTCATTGCACATTAAAAAAACGAATGTCTAATTGGTCAGTTAGACATTAGACATTCGATTAGACATTCGCAAATTAAGGGATTTAGGTACCAAATTCGTCGGAGGTCAATGTACATGCAAAAAACGAATGTCTAATTGGTCAGTTAGACATTAGACATTCGATTAGACATTCGCGAATTACGATATTTAGGTTCCAAATTCGTCGGAGATCATTGTACATTCAAAAAATGAATGTCTAATTGGTCAGTTAGACATTAGACATTCGATTAGACATTCGCAAATTAAGAGATTTAGGTACCAAATTCGTCAGAGATCAATGCACATTAAAAAAACGAATGTCTAATTGGTCAGTTAGACATTAGACATTCGATTAGACATTCGCAAATTAAGAGATTTATGTACCAAATTCATCAGAGATCAATGTACATTAAAAAAACGAATGTCTAATTGGTCAGTTAGACATTAGACATTCGATTAGACATTCGCAAATTAAGAGGTTTAGGTACGAAATTTGTCTGAGGTCATTGTACACGCAAAAAAATCGAGATATCGAAAAGTTCGAGATATCTCGAACTTTCGATATCTCGATTTTTTTTCTCGATATCTCGAACTTTTCGATATATTGATTATTTTTTTCTCGATATCTCGAACTTTCGATATCTCGAATTTTTCGGTATCTTGAACTTTTCGATATCTCGAATTATTTTTTTCTCGATATCTCGAACTTTTCGATATCTTGATTCTTTTTTTTTTCTCGATATCTCGTACTTTCAAATATCTCGAACTTTCGATATCTCGAATTTTTCGGTATCTCGAACTTTTCGATATCTCGAACTTTCCGATAATAAAAAAAATCGAGATATCGAAAAGTTCGAGATATCGAAAGTTCGAGATATCTCGGTGTGTTTTTTTTATCGGAAAGTTCGAGATATCGAGAAAAAAATTCGAGATATCGAAAAGTTCGAGATACCGAATAATTCGAGATATCGAAAGTTCGAGATATTGGAATGTTCGAGATATCGAGAAAAAAATATCAAGATATCGAAAAGTTCGAGATATCGAGGGAAAAAAAAAAGGTTCGAGATATCGAAAGTTCGAGATATTGGAAAGTTCGAGATATCTCGAACTTTTCGATATCTTGATTCTTTTTTTTTTCTCGATATCTCGTACTTTCAAATATCTCGAACTTTCGATATCTCGAATTTTTCGGTATCTCGAACTTTTCGATATCTCGAACTTTCCGATAAAAAAAAAAAAAAAAAAAAAAAATTCGAGATATCGAAAAGTTCGAGATATCGAAAGTTCGAGATATCTCGGTGTGTTTTTTTATCGGAAAGTTCGAGATAATTCTAATGACCAATTAGACATTCGTTTTTTGCATGTACAATGACCTCCGACGAATTTGGTACCTAAATCCCTTAATTTGCGAATGTCTAATCGAATGTCTAATGTCTAACTGACCAATTAGACATTCGTTTTTTGCATGTACAATGACCTCCGACGAATTTGGTACTTAAATCGCTTAATTTGCGAATATCTAATCGAATGTCTAATGTCTAACTGACCAATTAGACATTCGTTTTTTGAATGTACAATGACCTTCGACGAATTTGGGTTATAGATCTTGTAATTTGCGAATGTCTAATCGAATGTCTAATGTCGAATTAGACATTCGATATTTAACATTTGCGATTTTTCTGAATGTCTAATCGAATGTCTAATGTCTAATTAGACATTCGATAATCAAAATTAGCGAATGTCTAATCGAATGTCTAACGTCTAATTAGACATTCGAATATTTTTTTTGAATGTCTAATGTCTAACGTCTAATGCTCTGCCAACTTCACACACTTATATATTTTAGTAATTAATGGCAAGTCGATATATATGATAATTCAAACAAGAACTGCGATAAAGAGCGCTCGCTTGGAGATAGCGTCGGTTGTCCGGAATTACGTAACTCATTTGAGCCGTCCCGCGAAAAAAAACTAACACTATGGCCTCTGCGTAATGTATCGACCCAGATCAGCCTGTGCAGTCCGCGCAGACTGATCCGGGTCAACACATTCCGTCCCAGGGGAATAAATGTATAGAATAATTATTCCTGAAACAGAAAATCCACAGGAGGCGAAACGTGTCTATCCGGGTAAGCCTGCGCAGTATGCTTATGCTGATCCGGGTCGATACTTTACGTAGGATCCACAATGTTGGTTTTCTTGCGGGACGGCTCATTTGTGCTTAAGTCTTTCTAATGGTTGAACTTTGATTTGGTTGTTTTGGGTTTTTGTGCAGCTCTTAACAGCTAAGGGTCATATCCCGTCGGACAGGAGAGAATATATCGAGATGACAATATTTAAGGTATGAAACCGATACCGAAACCACCCCTACCTGCCGGAGCTCATTATTTGCATTGACTCCAGTCGTTCCAGACCTATTTATCCAGCTCTAACGGCTCAAGCAAGAGTCAGACTGCTGCTGATATTCATATTGAGCGTCCCCCCACAGCCAAAGGGGGCAGTTGAACTTTGAACAATGATTAATGTTTTATGACTTCCTTATCACTTTCCCTCATACGAAGACGGCTTTGAACATTATTTGTCATACTATTTGCGTATCATACTTCAGTCCACTGTTCCGTACGGTAAATACGAAACGAAACAAAAATGGCAACTACCCGTTAACGCTTTCCATCATACAACAATTCTGCAGCAGACGACTATAAACATATTTTTTCAAAAAATAGAAAAACTCTATAATTGAATGGATAACCTATGACTAAAAGTGGAAAACATTGTGGCAAAAGGAGAAATTGCTCGTTTTGAGCAATTTCTTCTTTTGTCACTATGTTTTCAAAAAGCCGTCTACTGCAGAGGCGTCAGAAAGCGTCTATATGAGGGAAAGGATTAATACATTTTCAGTCCGTATCATTATGAACTAGTGAATGTCTAATTGTGTTTCCTGCTTTAACAGTTTGACACTCAGGGATTATGTTTATGTCGGTGAAGCATCTGCAGCAGACGACTTTTGAATACATTGATACGAAAAGAGACATTGCTCATAATGAGCAATTCATCCTTCTGCCACAATGGTTTTCAACTTAAACTTATAATTAAAGTCTCATTGATACAGATGATTTAATTTATTTTTCTGACGTATTCTGACGTATCTGCAGCAGACGACTTTTGAAAACATTGTGACAAAAAGAGAAAATTCTCATAATGAGCAACTTATCCTTCGGCCACAATGTTTTCAATTCTTACTTAAAATTAAACTTTCATTGATGCAGATTATTCTCCATTTTTCTCAGGCTGAGTTCAAAGTGCAGAAGTGCTGTTTGTGAATATCAACAATTCTTTAAGAATGCAACTTAACAATGAAATGACAAAACAAATCGTTATATGACCCGTTCCACGAGAAAACTAATATAATGGTCTCTGCGTAATGTATCGACCCAGATCAGCCTGCGCAGTCCGCGCAGTCTAATCCGGGCCGACACATTCCGTCTTAGGGTGAAAGAGGTATAGAGCAATGATTCCTGAAACAGAAAACCCACAGGAGGCGAAAAGTGTCTGTCCGGGTTAACCTGCGCAGCATTCTTAGGCTGATTCGGGTCGATACTCACGCAGAGTCCACAATCTTTTTTTTTTTTTTTTTTTTTTTTCTCGTGGGTCGGCTCATATTTTAAAAATGATTTAGAATCTGCGTTTAAGTTATGCGATGTTTTGCACTAATACTATAATAACTATGTGCTATAATTTAACAATGCTTACGTATGTACACTTGAAGCACTTAACACGCTTTTAAAAATTCAAAAGAACTCGACAATTAAATGTATCAACATGAACAAAAAAAAACACAGACAGAGTACGTACCATCAAAGTACCTTTACTTTATTCTGTATAATAAACCGATATTTTGTATTATAACTGTCAATGTAGCTATGTCGGTAGCGACGCGGGTTGTGTTCCAGTGGTTGTTAGTTTGAACACCAGCTTGGTCACCGAAAAACCGGGCCCCGGTAGCTCATTCGGACGCGACGAAGTTGTTTTTGAAAACTGAAGAAACAACGAAAATGCTCTTAATGAGCAATGCTTTCAACTTTGTGTTGTTTCCTTGTGTAAACCTGTAATTTTGGTCAGATCTTAATTAGATTGTACGTTAAACTTCGAGCAATTTCTTTTAATTATATGATAACTTTACGCTGTTTTCAGCAATATTTCAGTCATACAAGGGCGTTTCGTGGTGTGTACATTTTCATTAACCCTTTCCCTCATATAGACACTGTCTGACGTCTCTGCAGTAGACGACTTTTTGAAAACATAGTGACAAAATAAGAAATTGTTTAAAACGCGCAATTTATCCTTTCGCCACATCTTATTCACTTTTAGTCATTCAATTATAGAGATTTTTTCTATTTTTTGACAAAATATGTTCAAAGTCGTTTACTGCAGAATTGTCGTATGAGGGAATGCGTTAAATCGCTATTCCAGTGTATCAGGCTTAATGCTATTCCAGTGCATCAGGCTTAATACTATTCCAGTGTATCAGGGTTAATGCTATTCCAGTGCATCAGGCTTAATGCTATAACAGTGCATCAGGCTTAATGCTTTTCCAGTGCATCAGGCTTAATGCTTTTCCAGTGCATCAGGCTTAATGATATTCCAGTGCATCAGGCTTAATGCTATTCAAGTGCATCAGGCTTAATGCTATTCCAGTGCATAAGGCTTAATGCTGTTCCAGTGCATCAGGCTTAATGCTTTTCCAGTGCATTAGGCTTAATGCTATTCCAGTGCATCAGGCTTAATGCTATTCCAGTGCATCAGGCTTAATGCTATTCCAGTGCATAAGGCTTAATGCTTTTCCGGTGCATCAGGCTTAATGCTATTCCAGTGCATCAGGCTTAATGCTATTCAAGTGCATCAGGCTTAATGCTGTTCCAGTGCATCAGGCTTAATGTTGTTCCAGTGCATCAGGCTTAATGCTATTCCAGTGCATCAGGCTTAATGCTATTCCAGTGCATAAGGCTTAATGCTTTTCCGGTGCATCAGGCTTAATGCTATTCCAGTGCATCAGGCTTAATGCTATTCAAGTGCATCAGGCTTAATGCTGTTCCAGTGCATCAGGCTTAATGTTGTTCCAGTGCATCAGGCTTAATGCTGTTCCAGTGCATCAGGCTTAATGTTGTTCCAGTGCATCAGGCTTAATGCTATTCCAGTGCATCAGGCTTAATGCTATTCCCGAAATCCTGAGCGCCAAAAAGGGAAGCCACTACTAACAGTTTTAAAGTCTTTGGTATGACCCAAACGGGGATCGAGCCTTGGTCTCCCTCTCATGAGCCGGCCGCTCTGTCCACTACACCCACGAGATTGTAGACGACACACAGTAAAAACTTCCGCTCTAGGAGTTAGGGGTATCAGGGCTGTACGCTTGCTAGGTTAAGGGAATATGAATCGTCCCGCGAGAAAACGAACATTATGGCCTATGAGTAATGTATCGACTCTTATCAGCCTGCGGTGGTTTTAAACGATTAATTGATGTTTTGTTTGCGATGTATGACGGTGGGTGTTGCTTAAAACACGATCTCAGATCTATGTATAGACAATGAAATCAAAACACGTTTCGCGAACACCAGTAACACTAGTGTTTAGTCTAAAAAAAATACCACTTCTTCTCGCTGTCCAGAAGAAAGAGGGTTCTCGTGCATAGCGTCGACATACGTGCATAGTAAACGCACTAGGTTTACCTGTCATGCACATTGTACTTATCTCTACGATTTGCAGTGACATTTGTCAAACGTCGGAAAGAATGTTGGTCGAGCTGGAGGCGTCAGAAAGCGTCTATATACAGGAAACTGATAAACAGCATAATTGTGCTAGTGCG
>JASEVX010000618.1:0-75666 GCA_031761405.1 Serripes groenlandicus
ATGTGGGGAAGGGTTAAAATCAATATCTATTTTGATTTTTTAGAACGAATGCAAAGGCTAGTATGTTTTTTCTCATTTGAAATAATTACGCATAGGTTGGTTTCTTGGAACAACGCTCAATTGAAATACACATGAAAACACATGCGAACACATGAGATATTACGCATAGTAAGCATTTTCTCATTTATCTCTCGATGACATCTTCGTTAAAAAAAAAAGAAATTATGTCTATATCATGGACTACTATCTACCCCATGTCTGCCACCTCGGCGGTGTAGTGGTAGAGCGCATACCTCGGTGGTTGTGGGAGGTTGTGGGTTCTATCCCCAGCCGGGTGCTACAGAACTCTTTAAACATGGTCGAAATGGATACCCTCCATACTGTACAATTGTTTAAAGCGGCATCAAACACAAAACAATCAACTAACCCATGCCTAGTTGTGGGGTTTGCTTCTCTCTATTTAAGAGAAATCCAAGTGTGCATTGAGAGTGTCCTTACACAACTAGCATTCGACTGTGTGGTAGATAAATGCTGTAATCTGATTGGTTGATTCGGCTAGAACAGACCCGAGTACTCTCAGTGTTTAAAGTTTGATTGATTGGGGTTTAACACCATTTTCAACAATTTTTCAGTCATATCACGGCGGTCAATTCACCCATTTATTTGATTCCTTGTCAACCCTCACATGTACTCCACACAACAATCTTTCCAAGCAACTGGCTGGTTTTAGGTGTTTGATGTTGGGCACTCGTTACGGAGCGATCATGTATTGTACTGGATAGATCATTCATTCGAACACAGACGACGAGTGTTTGATCCCGATCGTATCATACTAAGTTATATAAATGAGTATTGACTCTTTAACCTTGGTGCTTTAGTTTAATGGCATCTACGCCAGTGTCCATCTAAATACATGTATACAATTTTAAACTTTAATTTTTATAGAAACATAGGAATACTTTTTAATTATGTTTAAAACCGTTTACTAATAAATATTTCAAATAGCAATCGAGCGGCGATCTTTGAAACCCCAACATGCATTTGCAAAAACAGCCGAAAGGTATTTTCTACCAGCGTACATGTATATACAGATCAGCCAGCTTACAGAGGCAGTCTGATCTGATTTTGCTCTGTTTGCTAATTTTTCATGAAATGTTTCAATAAACATCTGTAAATAAGTGTCTATTAGAATCATTTAGAATGCACGTCTTTTGTAGTTATATCAAGAAAGTTGGGTTTCACACAACACTGCTAAAATGTAAACGTTTTAATTTTTCAATTTTCTGTGACTTGTTTGCATTTAGTTCAGATTCAGATTAAACTGTGCAAATGCGCAAGGTGATCTGGTTTTACACAGAGAGCTGATGTCCTATGGTTATTTATCCTTGATAATAACCTATTTAAATTTCCATGTCATTTCTATTCTTTTACGCTTTGATCAATATTGAGCAGTCTAAGAAATATTTTAAACCCAATCAAATAATTATACTTTCATTGTTAGAGAATTTCCATATTTTGGCATAGATGTTTAATTAAAGTCGTCTGATGCATATGCGTTTTACATGTATGAAGGAAATGTTTAACATGTTTACCTTTTCTAGGTGGCTTTATTGTTCAGAGTCTCTGTCAAATGATAATGCAACTAGACCACACTGGACTTTTTACAGGAATAGTCTCCGAGCCTCATTTAGCTCTTTGGACTTCTATATCACAACAGTGGCGGACCGCGTCTGTGGTGTAGTGGTAAGCCGTCGGTTGAGGAAAGTCACGGGTTCGATAGACGGTCGGGTGATATCAAACCTTTACAAATGGTAATTATGGCTGCCCTCCTATGCTCTCAGGGTTGCGTGGTTAGCAATACGACTGATTGTCAGGACAAATGGACCAGTAGTACTGGTAGCTTACCTAGGAATATAAATGAACATTTGTTGAAAGCGGCGTTAAAAACCAAACAATCAATTGAATATGTGGCGACGTAATTCCGATTTAAATAAAATATAATTCAAATGAATGTATTTCATGCGGACTGCGTCCGTTATCACCCCTGGTCAACACGTCGACTTTTTCACTACAAACCGTTCGCGGCAGTTGATGCATCTACAGTAGACGAGTTTCGAAAACATTTATGGCAAAAAGGAGAAATTCCTCACAATGAGCAAATAATTTTGCAACTGTATGCAATAATTATACTTTTAGTACAGAAATTGTCAATATTTTGCTTATATATTTTCAACGATGTTTTGAGCATCGTTTTCTTTGCTATGCAGGACAGGTTCGTCACCTAGCAGAGCAAAGGAATTTCATATTATTCCTCCCTTGTACATACAATCTAAAATGTATGTAATTTATGTGGAGCGGACTGTTCAGTGTCAACCCCAAACCCCACCCCCTCGTCGTCAACATGGGGATTTTTTTAATGCACTATATAACCTAGAAAAGGGAGGTTCGTATTCAGATTCCCTTTTCGTAGATCATTTAAACATGTACTGAAATACCCGGATATTTATTTCTCAATCAACCTCACTCTTAAATTGCTTAAGGTTTAACGCCGTTTCAACAGTTTGTCGATCATATCACGACTGTTAGCCATTTGGCAGAAGACGATGACGCTTGTCACAGTGTCATGCGTCGGAAAGAATGTTTACCGAGCTGGCGTTCGAACACACAACCCAGGACACTAGTGACTATGCTACCGGACATGGGTACTACACGTTTGGTACACTTCTACTAATTATGCGTCCCTTGCTCAATGATCTATAATGTACTGTTTGTCATTTAAGGTGCTGGACTCAAAAAATGATATTACAGTCAAAAGTTTTAAAACGGCTGAAAAGTTGTATTGAAATATTTCCCTTTCGTTTCAAACGTTACTGCCAACATAGTTTTGATCTACTAATTACTTACTTTGTTGTCAATATTAGCAATATTTGCAGAACTTTCAACATTTCAGAATTGTTATCTCCATAGGAGTTCAGAACCTTTAATGATTACTTTTCAAATAAAAAACATACAGTAGCGGTAAATCATGTTATATAACCGATAAATTCTATAACAAAATTAAACAAACAGACTGAAATAATCCAGGAGTAAAAATAGACTTGTGCGATTAAATGTTTCTGTATTTTCTCTTCCTGCTCACGAAAAATTACTTAAAGTGTTATCATAGGATACGCAACAGGATGTTCCTTGTATGCACCTATTGAATTAATTGACCGGTGGAACCATGTTGACGCACTTGATATCATAAATATCATCCAGATATTTTAGTGTTTGTTTTTATTTTGTTTTCGGTGGGGGAGAAAAAAATCCACATCACACGAAAACCGAACTTCAAAAGATTGCACTAAATGTTCGGAATGTTCGAATTACAAATCTATATCTTTTAGCTGGTGTTTAAGTCTGTTTTTGAAGGTAGTTTTCCGTGTGACGTGCATCAAAATGGCGATACATGAATAAACTGCGTTATAGTAACAAAAACGTCACTAAGATGTTTCATTCGGTCCGACCTAGATCATCATTGTTCACAATGATGGCATGAACAATGATGGCGATACATATCCCGCTTCTATGCATATGTGTTCATCATGAAGGGGCAAAGTTCCACATTAAGATAAGATGTGAATTTGTAAATTGATATTTATCTTGGTGTTGGTTTTCCTGTTAAATGGCACATACATAGTTATATTCGTCACGTCATGCGAAAACCAACTTTCGGCTTTTCTTTTGTTTTAATTTCAGTCTTATTAACTTTATTGTAATCATCCATTTGTGTTTCCTTATAGTCTGATCAGTGACACTTGTCACCAGATGTTGACACCCTGTGTATATTCTGATTAGACAGAACAAAGGAACAAGGGTGACCTAAACTTTCACTGTTTAGACATATCTACTTGTACTGTATCCTATGGTATTTAAGATCGAAATTTTTGCCTTTCATTTTGTGATAGTCATTCCTTAACAGGCTACAAGTATTTCCGCACGGCTAGATTCCGAGCATGGGTTCCTGGTCAGATTGTGGTGGGCCCGGGTTAATCTGGATATGAGCCGTCCCGCGAGAAAACAAACATTGTGGACTCTGCGTAAAGTATCGACACGGATCAGCTAAAGCATGCCGCGAAGGCTAATCTGGGCACACACTTTTCGCCTCCTGTGGATTTTTGTTTCAGGAATCATTACTCTATACCTCTATGCCCCTGAGACGGAATGTTTCGGCCCGGATTAGCTTGCACGAACTGCACATGCTGATCTGGGTCGATACAATACGCAGAGTCCGTAAAGGGTGGTTTTCTCGCGGAACGGCTCATATATAATATATAGGTGAGTATGTATGTGTGTGAGCCGGGTTATTCCAAAACAGACCTTCAGGATTTAACGAACAGCGTAGAACGATATCAGTTTGCGCCTCCGTGCAATCTGATCAGGATCATCTATGTTCGCGTCATCAACACACCATCATACATGAAGTGTAGAACGGTTAAACAAACAAAAAACAGCAGTATAATTTATAATCAATCGTTTATTCGTTTGCCACAATGTTTTCATCTCTTTTCAATAGTTATACTACCATAGTTTTGCTTTTATATTTGGAAAGTCGTCTGCTTTAGAATCGATGTATGTGGGAAAGGGTTACATTTGAAATCCTCATAAGGTCGATTTTGGTCCGACATGGTTCGTCCATAGGCTTGCCATATATTTGTTGATCTGAACGAGGTTTTTACGCCGCTTACAACAATATTTAAAGCATAACAGGTTGGTTGGTTTCTTTTCAATTTACCAGTAGTCAGGTTAGGTAAGTCTGTACAGTCAGATGAGGGAATCCGCCGTGGCCGGGTGATAAGAGTCTATAACTTTGAACCGGCCGACCCGGATTTGGTCCACAGACGTGGTACGGTGGTCATTCTGGAGTGCTCTTGGGAAAGGCACATTACCTAGCGTAGTACTCGTTTGTTTACCCAGTGATCATGATTAAGTGGACTATTGTCGTGAAATAACCGAAATAATGCTGAAAACGTCGAAAAACCGAAATAAAAAGTCAGCCGAAATGATGTATACCAAAGTAATTAAGTCGGCAATACACAGTTGTAAGCTGATTTTCCGTTTCCTTGGGACACCCCAACTTTTATCCTTTCAATATTTCTAATAATATCCATTCTGCTATTATTAAACAGATGTTCCCGTATCAAGGAGTACCAGAATCATAAAAAAAATACTGGAATTCACACTCTAAGTCAATATCATGGAAAGAAATGGCCACAAAAATTGTCTGAAACAGGCAATCTGTGGATGCAGTCATAAATACCATGTTTCCAGCTCCTTTTCAAGCAGTCTTGGACGCGAAAGCTGTCATTCAAATTTACCTCTTACTGCACGCATAGCTCCGCAACCAGTGTTGTCAAACGCCTTTCCCTATACATATGAACCAGAAGGAGAAGTGTGTTCAACCAAAAAATTCAAACCCATATGCTGAGAGCTTACTTTTCACATTTATAAACATCAAAATCGACCGTTTATCCAAACATGTACCTAACAACTTACTATTTATCATTATTTCTACCCTGGCCAAACATCTGAATATCCCGAGAGCAACTGTTATATGCCACCTAAGCTATAAATACCACCATTTGTAAAGCATTCGGTGTGACCTACATGTAACCGAAATGAAAGATGGTATACGTCTCAGTAAAGGTTATCCCGTCGTGCATGAACAAATGTAAAATACACCGTTCAGTTTAACAATAAAAAAGACCACATCCATCCTTGTTTTCCCTTAAATAAATCTCGTTTAGTGCAATATTTTCTGCGCTTCTATGATACCTTTAATCTGCTTCGCATATGCATGTTGTAGAAGACAGTTGTTCAGTCGTAGAGCGTCAGCCTCTCGTACCAAAGGTTCCGTATTCGAGTCCGGTTATGAGCGTGTTTTTCCACACAAACGGCGTGAGTACTGGTTAACTCCACAGAAGGCAGAATTCGAGCGTGATTATTATTAAGCTAAAAGCTTGTTTCGTAATCGATGTAAAATAAGTAAGTTTAAACTGAACTAATCTGCATCGCATTAAAAGGCTTGAATTTCTGGTTTCTCTGATTTATAAACCAATCGTCATTTCAAAGGGACATCACTCTCGACCATCTAGAACAAAAAGTATATTCAACGGTAGAGGGTGGAAGCATGCAGTGATGCGATTACATACTCCACATATTTTCCATTTCATTAAATAAAATGTTCATCAAAGAACAAAAATACGACATAAATCCGGTAGCCAATGTACGTAACCTTATTGTGCTATAAGAGTCTTTTTTGGATTAATTGTTCACATTTGCTCCATTTCTTTGACTATTTTCAGATATAATTCGACAAGAGAGCCTAGACCTTTCAGAAAAAGACAATTTTGATGGCCGTCACGTAAAGCATAGATGATATGTAAAATCACCATTTGATCTGTTATATTTAAATTATTTGGCCGAGTCATACCAAAGCCGTAGTAGTATAGTTGGTTTTCTCGCGGGACGGCTCAGATAACGTGTATACATTTTATTTGGTGGGTGAAGCGTTTTCTTCCACGAAATTTGACATATTGATCTAAGAATTAATGGTCACGCAACAATAAAGCACTACACCATAAAAGTATGTAAGATGTAACATAGCAAAATCCACACTTCTTGTCACCTTTATTTATCTGAAGCTAGAAACAGTCGTGATTTCAATCTTCATATTACCAGAAACAAGTTTGGTCAATTACCCTTTGTCACGAATCAAGTATTTTAGAAACATATATTTGTGTTTTACGACATCATGTTATTGCCATAACCATTGATATTCTTTTTTATATTATATTAGTGTTTAACGACATCATGTTATTGCCTTAACCAACTTTATAAGAAGAATATGTATATAACTTTATTTTAAAACGCACATAGTCCAGGAACATTTCGAAACAGAACAATGGTGAACGGTATTTGCATCATGAGCCACATATTTAACAGTATTATCAAACAACCAGCAGCAGCGCTTGTATGCGAACCCCAGACTCTTGGAATAAAGGAGATCATTTGGCGATGCCAAGAAAGTCTGCCGAGAGAGACATACAGCTTTAGCCTCTTTAATCGTGGCTCCCGGATCGCAAGTGTTGGATCGGCTTGCATCTTTGTATGTGATGCTAAACACTGACAAATAAATCGGAAATATTATGTTAAAGAAGCAATACTTGACTTTTGACAATTTATAACTCGAGATGTGTGTCCACGTTTTCAGTAGACAATACGCAGCCATATATCGCTACTGCAGCATAACGTTCTTTTATCATATGGCTAGTACAAGTTCTAGATGAGTATAAATACAACATATATACATTCCAATATTTTCAATAATGAAATAACAACTTTTTACACATAAAATTATAATTATTAATGGCGAGTCGATCACGCCTAATTACCGCATTCTGAATGGAGTGAATTCATTTTTCATAAACGTCAAATCATATTTCACTGACGTACCATTATCATATTTGCTACCGTATATCATCTTATCAAGTTGTTATCTGTCGAGTTGGGTTTGTGCGTGTTAATCTGCATGAATTTGATCTGGAAAATGTTCAGGTATATAGAAAGTAATATATTCATAAGAACTTAAAGATAATTAATTTAAGTTTAAATTCACTGATATCATATTAATTTGTGAAACAAACTGTTACAACTCAACGTCTGCTTTCTGAAAAAAAAAGCACCCGCTCACACATAGCTACGATCTTACTACGATGATGCCGATCTGCCCCGACTTGGAAAATGTATCAAATCGAGACGAGATCGGCATTAAAAACTTGAAAGTTGGTGAATACCTTCGCGGAATGCCTGTTTGAGGCTTGTACTACGATTTCTACACGAATATAGCGGTTCCCATACGTTTCTATTACGCTAACATCACGATTACACCGCGACCATTGCCGCCGCTCGTGCGCCTTTTCTAATACGTTGTCGCTACGATGTACAATACCTTATTACGTTGGTAAACAGACCTGAAAGACTGTAACATGATGTCTCTTCGCTCATGCCGACAATGCTACGATCTTGTTACGATTTAATGTGTGCGTATATGAATTGAGTAGTTTCAAATAATCTTTTAATTCACTCATATACTGAAAGATGAACAGACCCGACTTGCTTCAGCTTGCAATTCTACAACAAGAATGATGCTGGTGGAAGTCAAGATGGAAGAAGTCATTCGTCGTCGGAGAAGAAGGAGAGCAAGAACATAGCGCACAATGGGAATATAAACTGGTCTGGGTGGCGGATGATATTGTTGTTGCTGCACCCATGCAGCATCCTGTGACTTCCATACTGAGGTACGGTTGACAACCCGGGAATGCCAATTACACACGGAGGCGGTTGCCATTGCATTGGGTAGGGGTCTAAAGTCTGGCCGCTAGAAGGACCTGGTGCAGGCTGGCTGATCTGTTCTTGGTGCTGGTCTTGCATTTCAACGTAACGGTTGACAAGATGTTGTAGCTCGCATTGGAATCGGCGCCAATGAGACTAACTTAGGCCAGACACTTCTTGCTTAACCCAAGAAAGCGTCCCTCTTTGGGCTTTTTGAACCGGTCCAACAACTATGTCTGCATGGAGATGAGCCGCTCCCTACTACTAGCCAGGTCAGCTAAGATCGCCTGATCAGATGTCCGGGTCTTGGAGGAGGCTGTCGATGTCATACGATCTGAGGTGGAAGTAGAAGCAGGGATAGTATTTATTGTGGTAGTATTACTTGGAGCTTGTATGGCGGATTGAGCATCAGTCGTCGCAGCATGTTCGTCAGTCAGAGACACAGTTTCTTTATCTACAGCAATGGCTGGAACAATCTTTTCTGTGAGCGAAGTAAGAGAATATTATATAATAAGTTCATGATAAGCATTTTGAGTGGTACACAGCTGCCTGAAAGTTTAGAAGTTCTTAGAACAATTTAGATTATAAATTTTGGCTACAAACGATTACCTATTTAAGCACATATATCGTAAACATGAAACTTATTTCCATCATAATACGACATTTTTTCCTTTTTCTGTAATGAATTTGCTCTCAAAATTCACTTGAATGTGACCATAAACTAACATCTGGTGTATTACATAATCAAAAGAATATATGTCCGAACTTACGCTTACGCCAGTTCGCTTCTGCTTCTCAATGATATGTGGCCGCAGGAACTCAAACTCACGCATGATCCAGTTGTCTCTCTCAGTCAGCTCCTGGTCAGCAATGCCGGATCGTTGCTTCCGAAGACGTCATTATCTTGTGCGGATACTGCTGTACCATGTTTTAATAACGAAAATGGCCTTTCGAAGACGTTAAGCCTGTTCCCTCCATATGAACTCCTTATTTGCTGTATATTTGTATCCTTTCAGGGTTTTTTATTGTACTGAACGGGGTTGGCGTTTATCGACTCTACCATGTCTTGCTCCTCGTCTTCTGTAATATATGTTTGCAGTTTTCTGCGCTTTGGTGAAGGAGCAGTCTGATCTGCATCATCATAAGTAGCCGAAGGCGTTGCATCGGTTTCGGGGTTTGCAGCAAGGTATGTTGGAGCAGAAAGAACAACAAGTTGAACAGGATGCGTAACATAGTCATCCGCACAGAAATATGCTCATCGGGGTCTGCAACAATCTCGGGCTTGTTTGCGGCAGACTTCGCACGGCTTTTGCCACGAGGCTTTAGTTATTTGAGTGATACCAATTACTAAAATGTGATCTGCTTGAATTCTGTAATGAGACTGGCAAAATAGCCCTGGTGCTGTCAGTGACGTCAAGACGGGAATGGTCGTGATAGGATCTGCATCAGGTCTGTTCAAGGTCTTCGTGTGATCGTATTAAAACAGATGATAGAGCAAATTCCAAAGACATTGAGTCTTGTTCGTCTCCATTTGCAGTAAATGTCTCTTTGAAATATTTTATTGTTATATTCCTCATTTATATACTACATTTATACTATTGTTTCACATAAATTTGTATAAATGCTTTATCATTAAGATTATTAAACTCGTCTTGAAGCGAATAAAAGGAAAGTCTAGTAGGTTCCGTTACGGTTAAAGAATGTACGTTATTAGTTATTTCTCCTTTTTTGTTTTTTTGTTGCGTAATAAGTTTTTGTTTTTCCGGGTGGGTAAAATAGTTGAAATCTTCTGTCATCGTCCAGCGTATAAGAAACATCCTCGAAGTTAACTACTATAAGTGCTAGGTTTTTTAACATCCAAAATTCAGCATTATTGAGATGATCTATTACTTCTGGCACGTATAGATAAGTAATAAAATCGTTATAGTTAATATTTTCATTGTACTCCAAAAGAAAGGAATTAGTAAAATATTTGTATTCCATATCATCACTTCTTACGTACTTATTATCTTTTAATATTATAGATTTTGTCTCAAACGATAATTTTAAAAGTAAGTGATTTAAATCGCTTGGTTTTTGATCTACATCTTTATCCATTCTATCATTTAAAAGTAGTTATAATTTACCCTTAACATGTGGGAAATATTATAAATACTAGATTCTAATTCGTTACTATCTATCATCTGTTTTTTTAAATCCTCAAACCTAGCCCCCGCGTTAGCTAATCCCCTCTTTACTTGCTTTTTAAGAATTTCGTCTTCTTGTTCATCTTCCGATAATTCGAACCAGTAATACTTGTGACTTACCCAAGAAACGCACGCGGTTCCTCTCTGGAAAATTGTTGATAGCGCCGTTAAACACCAATCAATCATCATAGTTCATTTTCATGGAGCACATGTTTGACCATTTACCTGATATGATCCAGCAAAGTGAAACAGTACATTTCAAAATATTATTGTTTAATTAATGATATAAACATAACCCAACGCAAATGTAATAGCCAGTGTATTTTATTACTTGTTAAAAAGAAATTATCAAAAATAAATATTTCAAAATTAAAAGATACAGATGATAGTTTTAACAACCTTTCATTCTATAAATTTTTAAGATAACAAAAGTTAGAGACAATAAGATGGGTACAAACTATTTCTTTAATACGAAAGTATAGCACATCAATTGAACTTCGTGAAAATCTATATCCAGGATTGCGCAAGCAGTGAACATCAAGACTAGCCTGCACCTCCGCGAAAATTGATCAGGATCTACCCGCTTCGTCATCTAGGTCTACAAGAAACCCGGAGAATGGTTCTTACCAAACACTGACTACACACGAAGACACTTTGGTTGCATAATCGGGTCTCCGAAGTTCACATAACCTTTAAACACTTCTCATCCGAGAATAGGCTTTTGATATTATCGTTACGTAAAATTGGGTCTTCAAAGTTAGTGAGCCTATATATTCAAAGAAACGACGCTGCCGGGGACCAAATGAATCATTTGACAACACATCTTTCAAGACTTCTCATTCGACTGCTAGTATAATTATTAATCAGAGATAAGGTTGAGCATATTTCCGTCATAAACCTGGGATAATCACGATGGTGTAATACTCTATGGTAATTGCAATACATTTCTAAATGTCATTGTTTGTGTCACGTGGTTCAATAATGTAAATGTATGTTTGCATTTGTCATTGTTTTGCGACCAGCGCAAAATATGCAATAAATATTATCATTTGAACTGTTAGACATATTTATGGAAGACTATTCCAATGTTGATACATACCAGCTAATAGAGTCTTATTATGAAAAACAATTAAGGAAATCTGAACCTCCCTTTTATGGTGAGAATACAAACAACATGCACATAAAAACATCAACAACATTCTTACAAACAAAGGGAACCCCAATAAAGAATGCATGAATACTTGAACACTTTAAATATTGTACATAAACATATTAACATTATGACAGATTGACAGTCACAATGTCTGAGCAAACTTGTGTTTGTGTTAATGAGCTAATTAATATACATCAACATATATAATGACAAAAATGAGTGTTTCAATGAACTAATTCGACTTTATCAAGCTATTTACAACTAACTAAGCAAACAGTGAAAATAAAATGTACCTAAACTATTTCACAGTATGATTTTTTTCTTTTACACGACGTTCAAGGTTACGAACTCCAGATACTAGATAGTATAGTCAACGTTTTAAAACTGTTCAAAAGTTGTCTTGAAATATTAGAATCATAATTATGGGAAAAATGAGAGTCATAACTACTCTTTCCAGTACAATAAACATCTGAATATTGATCAGTTATGCTTCCTTTTTACTGGGTACACATACTCAGTAAGCCAAATTTTGTAAATTGTTGTGACTTTCAATCGACTTTTTTTTTTCAACATTTATTGCCAAAATAGTTTTAAACTATTTATTACTTACTTCGTTTTCACAATAAGCAATATTTGCAGAAGTTTCAACATTTCAAAATGTTGAACTTCATTTGGAGTACAGCAGCTTTAACTACATGTACTTTAGCATGACGTCGTGTAACGTTTATGTACGCCAACATCTGATGCGACGTCATAGGCTGTTATTGGTCTTCATTGGTCTTAGTTCTTTAGTGTTTAAGTTACATACAGTGGACTCTCGATAACTCGAAGTCGACAGGTACCCATACTTTTTATTCGAATTAACAACGTGTTTAAGGGATCCCGTGATGTATGCCTAATTCATAAATGTCTGATCAGCTTCTAAATGCATTTATTCTCAAATGTGTTTTATGTAAAACATGTTAATGATAAACTTATTTCAAGACAATGGCAGTTATGAGTGCTCGTGCTGTTTTAACGCTTTCCCACATACAGACGCATTTTGAGGCAAAAGCAGCAGACGACATTCCAACACATTTTGGCCATAGATAAAATTGCTCGTGATGAGCAATTTCTCCTTTGGCCACAATGGTTTCAACTTTATTTAACAATTAAACTATGTTTTATTGAGATTGTACAGGTTTTTGTCACTATGTTTTCAAAGTGATCTGTTGCCGATTTTTTGTATGTGGGAAAGGGTTAAAATGACAGATCCGTTCTTGGTTAGAGATTATCGATATATTCGAATTATCACATGTTCGAGTTATCGCGAGTTTACTGTAACACATGCATAATTACTTCATATCTATTTTAACAGCGACAGGCCAAACCAAACAGTGGTGCATATTTATGAAAATCAATGACGACATTGGCGAATCAGAAGGTATGGACAGATTCACAATTCGCATGTCTCACCAGATTCCGTTTAGGACTACACGGCTAAAATATGTATTTTTTTGACAATGTGCAGTTCCACTCACTGTACATTGGAGCGTGTAAACACATACATGTAAGGGTACTTTGGTTGATTGATCACATCACATTGATAATACCATTCTCATATATAACATTTAAAGACTGAACAAATGGTAAAATATACATTGTAAGTATATTGGCAATTGAAGGATACGAGGAAGACACGTTAACCCTTATTCTGCTGTATGCGAATTAAAACAACATTTTAATTGCAATACAAAACTTTAAAATACATAAGTTAACCATTTATACCAATATTGGCATGCACATTCGTGCAGTCTTATTCCTTATCTTAATTGTTCACAGCTCATTGATAAATAAACGTAAAATACGACTACGTGAATAGGAAAGACATTACAAACAATGACGGTGCTTACAGATGTAGGATTTCAGAAGGATAAGTGTTAATATTTCTGCTGGCGGAGATATCAACCAGGCGATATGCAAATGTAACCGAACACAAAATTACTATCAACTCAGCTTATACTCCGCAATCTCAAATGTCCGGACATCGCATATCGCTTATACAGTGTGTACGTACCCGGGACTTTATTGTCAACGAGCCCGCTGTTGGAATGTGTATCTTCTGTGATCACAAGGTAAAATCTATTGACAACGAATTAGACATTTTCTCTTCATCGGATATCACCAAATGTGAATTTTGGAACTACTTTTTAATTGTACCACATAATCGGAAGCAGGTTCACCCCCACACATTTTGGAGATAAGACATCGTACATGAACTTAATACAATCCATGTGATTAATACTAGATATTGTGCTATAATGATAATGATGTGATACATTAGAACCAACATAATAAATTCATATATTCAGAATTCCCTTGTTGAAGGAACTATAAATGTCGACTTCATGGTTGCACAGGGGGAAATCTTTGTCAATCTCTTGGTCGAAAGGTATCCGTTTGGCATTAATGCAAGCTCGGCGTCTTCTTCAAAATTGTATAGGAGTTTCTTTCATGCGTAATCATACTGTAAAAAAAACCAATATATCAATTTACATGTAGTTAATTATAATCCGGAGACACGATATTGGCTATCAGATCTAAACATTGATGTAAACAATGCAGAGGTCCAGAATTAGGCCTACACTAATTACCTCCCTTAGCGGCCATATTTTAATAGGCAAATATATTGATCATTAATAGTGTACATTAAACTAAATAAGCTTATTAGGAATCACAAAGCAATTATAATTTGACAACGAAATTTCGTTGACGATTTTGTCTTATCTGACCATATCTGCCTTTTTTTATTTAATTACTTTCTACATGTAGATGTGTAATGAGAGTTTTATTTGATATTTCTACTTCTACTAATTAATGACACGTGACATGGGTTGAAGACAATCTAATAAGGAAAATGTATAACTTGATACAACTCAATGTTTTATCTTGTTTATTCTAGAATATGTTTTCACTTTTATTTCTCAATAATACCCTGAAAAGCATGTGTTAAGATGATGTGTATGCATTTGAGTTAACTAACCCCCATTCGTCTTGGTCAAAAATACATTTTCTATCATTAAGGTAATGGAAAATACTCAATTTGTAAATGAATCTTACCGGTTTTATGTATATGTGCTAGCCATCATGGAGTCAAAATCCGCTGCTTTGTTAACGTAGGCTGAACTTCAAAGGACAAATTGTAACAAATTGAACCAATTTACGAATGTAAAATTAGACAAAGACATGTTTTATTTCCAGTATAAATGCCACCAGCCAAACAATAAAGATCTTTTATTGCAGTTGCGATACAGGTTTTAGTATTGTACTACGAAGGACGTTGACAATTGATATATCGCGAGCAATCAATTGTTCACGCCCCTCGTAGTAAAATACTGAAACATGTATCGCAACTGTAACATGATATTCCCTATAAACAACAGCATAACACAATAAAAACAACACATACTATACCATATGCCTTCTTTAATATGATACGACATTTATTCGCCGAGATATAATAAGCGGTACTCTTCAAAAATCTACATAATCGTATGTACGACCACTGTAGATGTAGATCAACCTGCACATCCGTACTGTTTGACATGGCTCTAAACTCTTCGTCAGTTAGTCATGAAAGGTTTCAAGAAACTTGTGTAAAGCAGTATTCCTTTGGACACTTTAGCATGGGTGCACAGGCAGGCCTTTCGTTCTCACATGCAGAAAAATTAGTTGGTTGATAAATGCAAATGTTTAGTGTATTAAACACTTGATTTCAACAAAAGATAGCATACTTTTCAATAGAGCGCAATGCGTTTATTAACCTCAAATGAAACAAGAAGAATTTTGATGCAAAGCATCAAAGACGCCGCGCATGATTTTGAAGCATGACTTAAAGGAAACAGATGCAGTTCAGTACATTTAAAAACCTGTGCAAGCAGACAGGATGTAAATATTTCGAACGAAAAGGTCAAATGTCCCTTTATTTTAAACAAGAAGGCCAAATGTCCCTTTATTTAAAACAAGAAGGCCAAGATGTGCCTTTATTGCTCACCTGGCTACCATAGCCTATATAAAAAAGGTTACCAAGAGCAGAAAGGGTCAATATTGATGTAGGGATTAAAGGTTTTATATGCTACGATCTATGTGAAATTCAGCATGTGAAGTTTAGTCGTGAAATGACAAGTTTAGTCCTTTTGGTTTACGTTTTGCTTAACATTCACTGTAACTATAATGTGTCATACAAGCTGAAGTTTCTCAAGGTTTTATATTTACCAATAAACTGTTTTAAATCCTCTAACTAGATACATTAGATAAAACAAACGATAGGTGCATAAACATATATTAAGGTCTATTGCCTCTAGTTATAAATTAAGTGTGACACAAGCTTTGGAATGAGAGGGGGAAGTATATTCTCCTTCCAGTTTAGCAGAAGTATGATAGCAAAAACGGGAGTATATAAACCAAAAAATACGAAGTAATTTAAAAAAAGAAAAAAAGACATTCATGATCAAGAAAATAAACAAAAGAAAATGTTCAAGTCAGTTCCCCGAAAGCAAAGAGCGAAAACTAATCGTTCATCTCGAAACATGAAAACCAATGAAATTTAGAAATCGGATAAAATCGTGAAAACAGCGAAGTATTTATAACGGAAGGAAGCAGAGACAACTTAATTTCTCTATGGGAACCGATGACACCATGTCGTCTATTAAATAAGAATGACTAAAATCGCCAAGCGATGACATGCTGCATTTACAAAAAAATAGAATGGGTCACGTTACGGTCATGCCTATTGCATAGGTGGGTTAACGTTGTTTTTACAGTTTCTAGAATTATACTGTAATATGTAAACATTAAAATGAATCATCATTGATTTTTTAAAGATTACCCATTTATTTAAACATTTCAATATTGTTAATAGGCAAAAACATCGCCAGATTTTTTTTTCTGAGCTTTGATGAATCGGGTTGTAAACCAAAATATAAAACAAGCGTAGCCTAGGAAGTTAGGGGAAAGTTATTAAATACCCATTACATGTGTCTAAGGTTTTGTAATAACGGTAGAAGACATACGTATTTTGTACTTGCTGTTTCTTAAATCATTTTATACAATTTATTTATTCATAAAGGTTGTTTATCTAAAACATATAACAAGAGTTTTTCTTAACAATAATGTTGGTTGCTCCCAATGTTGGTTGCTATCCCATACTGACGCCGCGCTTCCACGCGGCGTCAATCACACCGCTTGAAACGATTTAAAGATTTCACAGCCGGACAGGTCCAATTAAAAACAGTAAGCATTGAAAGGATTAAAGTAACTGCAATGTCATTCAAATTGCATATTTGCATAATCTTTTATTTGTTATTGTTACAACAATTCCTTAGAGGTTTTCCGGATCAGATTGCACGGAGCGCAAGGTGATTATAATCTACATTTCTCGCTATATTGTGCTACGACAGCATTTCCTCCAAGTAGCATAGCTATCATGTCTAACAGTATGGATTATTACCAGACGATAAGAATCTGCATTTGTCGCTATATTGTGCCATACTAGAAATTATTCCATGTAGAATAACATATATGAGCCATCCCACGAGAAACCAACTGTATGGACTCTACGTAATGTATCGATCCAGATCAGCCTCCGCAGTCCGCGCAGGCTAATCTGGACCGACACATTCCGTCTCAAGGAGATAGAGGTATAGTTGAAACAGAAAATCCACAGAAGGCGAAAAGTGTCTGTCCGGGTCGATACTTTACGCAGAGTCCACAATGTTGGTTTTTTCTCGTAATTCGGCTCATAGTTCAAACATTGTGGGACATTTTCAGACTGAACGAATATACTGGTGACCATAATCGGCATTACTTGATTTATTCTGCTACGGTAGCCTTTGTCTATGTAGCATACATTATATGCCGAACAGCTTAAAGTTGTATCAAAATGCACACATTTGCAAATCCGAATCTGCATCAGTCGTTTTTTTTTGCAAGGACAGCAATTCTCCCATGTAGAAGAACGTATATTGCAACCAGTGTGTGTTCTTAGCAGACTGCGCGAATTCTCAGGGCGCTTAGTATCAGCATGCATTCGCTAGTTTGCGACGGAAGCCATTTTCATCATAAAGCATAACATAAATGTACTAACCATGTGTCTGTAATGTATCCTGTCTATCTCTGTTGCGATGTTTGTCACCAAAACGCCTGTCTTTATGATGTGTTTCACCCGAACGCTTGTCTGTATGACGATCCTTTGGTTTGGTATCACCAGGCGACTGACTGACGTCATGTGTGTTTCCATAATTACGACTTTGACCGCTTGAATGACTTATACGAAGATAATGAGGGATGTCTGTCTTATAAGCGCTTTCGTTCCATCTAGATATGCCGCCATACGGGATCATTGGTGGGAACGATTGTTTTGATGCATTCGGGTTGATTCTGGAATATAAGGAAAATCCCAGCTTACATATAATCTTACTATGCTTTATCTCGTACAATCAATGAAAATTGCACCGTAAGTCAGACTAAGCACATTGTGTTCGAATTAACCGTGGTCCAAATGGCTCAATTTACGAACAGAGAAAATCATGACAAGAATGCGCAGATGGGCAGGCGGTTCTTTAGCTTTTTTTGGTCGAAAAACATTGAAAGTCGATTTTAGCTTTTGCCCGATACGATACAAGAGTGAAGCCAAACGTATCTACATACACTACAATCAGCGAACCCTGTTAAATCAAGTATGATTATAACAGATATAATTGAATTGACCTCATCATAATGGTTTGCATTGGAACTTCTTTTTAATGTATTTTGGTTGTTAGGTGTTATTTCGACCTTTCAACAGGTATTCAGTCGTATCACGGTGTGTCATAGTAAAGGTCAATTACTAGTATTGTTGTTAAACTTCTCCTGACACTAATTCTCTCCCCCACAACAATGAGCACCCCAAGGAGGTAAGCCACTAATAAAGCTTTTAAAGTCTTTGGTATGACTCGACCGGATATTGATCCCTGGGCCAGTATTTACCAACACGTCTCAAGTTCTGTTTTCCGACTAAATTTAAATTATCGGACTAAAATACGTCTTTTAAGATTTAGTCCGTGTCCACCAACCCGACTTAATTGAAAATCAAACTGAATATTAGGATTTTCGGACTTAATATTTAGTTCACTGCGCGTGCTAAACTGTCGGACTTTTTTTTAAAAAAAAGGAGCATAGAGACAGCTCAATGCCAACCGCTTTGATATTTCAATTGGACTTTTAATCAATGTAAACCCGAATATTAAGCGGTAATTAGGTGGAAAAAAGCGAACTTGGAATTACGATTTAGGAATAGTCCGCAAAGTCCAAAAGTGAATGTTTGATGAATACTGGCCCTGTTCTCTTACTCTAGAGGCGGATGCTCTTACTACTACAAGAAGAATGACAGATGACACATGACAGAGAAAATGTTAATTTGTTTATTGGGGTTTTATGCCGTTTTCAACATTATTTCAAATATATCACGGCGACAGTTCACTTGTGCATGATCCCTTGGTAAACAACCCAGTATTATGCCTAATGGCACGCCACCATGACAGATGTAACGCGACTGAAGCTACTAACACTAACAATTCAACCACGGCGATTACAAAATGAAATGTATGGACAAACTGAATGATGTAAGAAAAGCCCTTGTTTTTTTAAATAATTCTGTTTTCATATATATTTAGATATATATATATATCCCGTGAACAAACATTCAACGGTCACGTGTAGACTACACAAACTATATGGCTTTACATGGACAAATGGTAATGTAACTGATTTATGAGTCACGTGACTTTGACTTTTCAATGCAAATTACGACATTCAACTCTCGCGTGCAGAACACGCTTTTCGACATAGATTGTTAGCCAATTGGTGGGACGAATGACAGTTACTTTTGTCAAACGTCGAAAGGAATGTTGGCCTAAACTCATAGATTGACGTCGCTACCGATTCTCGACCCGGGGCTCAATCCTCAACAGATCAATATGAATGACGGATATAAACATATCAGAGCGACTGGAATATACCGATTGCTTAAAATAGATTAATCATAGTGTTTCCGGAACTATCAGTCACGTGATTAAGTCGGAGTGTAAGGTGAAGGACGAATACAAACCTATCAGAGCGGCTGGAAGATTCCAAATGCTTCATCGTCGTTTTATCTAATTTCTTCAATCTTCCAGCACGGAGCTTAAGGCCGATGAATACTAACACCAAGATCAGGAACACTGGTAAGCCTATGGCTAACGCAAGGACAAGAGCTATGCCACCTGTAAATGATAGTTGTATTGATTTGTTGGGTTTTAACGCCTTTTTCAACAAGTTTTAAGTCACATCACGGCGGCAAGTTCACTTACTCATGTACATCCTGGCTTTCGCAAACCAGTACTCCACACACCGGTATTTTTAAGTAGTGGCTGCTTTACCAGAAAAGTTAGCTCATTGGTAGAAGACAAATATCAATTTCAACAGACGAATTTTGAAATCATTGTGCCAAAAGGAATAAACGCTCATAATTAGCAATTTCAACATTTTCCACGATGTTTACAACACAATTAAATAATCATAAAGCTAGTTTTGCCTACATGTTTTGAAAGTCGTCCGCTGTCAGATTTATTATATATGGGAAAGGGTTAAACACAATCGAGCTGCGTCAGAGAAAATATTTTGAAGGTATTGAGACGTGGAACTATCCTTCCTTTGAAGCAGACGACTTTTAAAACATTTTTGCAAAACTATGAAACAATCTTTAAATGAAAGTATAATAATTATATGCAGTTGTGTAGATATATAGGAAATGCTCGTGGTGAACAATTGCTTCAGTTGCACAACTCTGCGTACTGGTTAAACTTTCACTCAAACTGATTGTCCATACGTCTGTTGCGGTGTTTTCAAAATTGTCTGCTGTAGATTTACTATATATATGGGAATTTATTTAAATCAGTTACATAGAGACATCGAAATATTATGAAAATAGTCAATAACTTCATGTACAAAAGAAGTGCATGTTTATTCGGTATCCATACACAAAAATGAAATTAAAAACAGTGCAAATACTTACTCGTCGTTTTCTCGAGCCTGAAAATATACAAATCGACATAGATAAATAAAAACAGAAAAACATTCTGTGATGCATCTATGCGATTACAGACTCATTCTGTCATCAGATTCCTCAGTGTCAGTTTCTATGTCGCATATACCCGGATATCTAAGCTATTTGGGGGTATTAACCCTTTCCCATATACAACAAACTAAGATAGAGCCGTGTCTAAGCTATTTGGGGGTATTTACTCTTTCACATATACAACAAATCTAGAACAGACAAATTTGAAAACATTTACTCAAGAATGTGGAAAATCTCTTTGCATGCATATGTAACTATTGGACAAAGTTGGTCACTTTGTGGCAATTTCTCCTTTTGTCACGCTGTTTTCAAAAGACGTCTGCTGCAGAGGCGTCAGAAAGCGTCTATATGTGGGAAAGGTTTAATACGTCTGTTAGTCTACAGGTAACGAAGTCCTAGATGTATCTTTTGATAAACAACCTAGAACTGTTGCCGCATTAGTTCGGCGTTAATGATTATGTAAATAGCCTCGTTACGGATAGACATTTCATCCCCAAAGATATGGTTCTAGTGAAATCCAACAGTTGTAACTCCAATATCTCTTAAGAAAGTCCCAAATACAAACTTATCTGCAGCAGACTACTTTGAAAACATTTACTCATTAATGGAAAATCTCTATAAATGAAAGATAATTTATTGAATAAATGTAAAACCGTTGTGGCAAACTGGGCAATTGCTCATGATGACCAATGTCATCCTCATGCCACAATGATTTCAATAGTCGCCTGCTGCGGAGGGGTTCCAAAGCGTCTGTGAGTGTGCGAGGGTTGATGTGATCGCGTTACTCATACTCTTACAAAAATCGTTCGTAAAATGAACCCTTTCCCACACCTTTATCCGTTTTAATGCAACTTCAGCAGACGATTTTTTTTAAAAGATTGGGACACAAGGAGAAATTGCTCTTAGTAAGTTGGTTTGTAGAATTCGTCTGCAGCACGTACAACATTTTACTACTCTTGCAGGTTTTGGGTATGAGTATATATATCGACAAGAGAAGCCGTTTACATTGATGTTCACATAAGTTACTTGGGTTAAACATACCTGCTACGTATACTGGACATCCGTGCTTGAAATCCTTACATGACATTTAAAATGATCTTTTATAAAATAACATTTTCAATTTTGGGATTAGGAGTTTATTTTAAGGTAGAATAACACTTACACAATCCGCGATTTACATATGAGCCGTCCCACGAGAAAACCAACACTCGTAAAGTATCGACCCGGATCAGTTTAAGCATGGCGCGCAGGCTAACCCGGACAGACACTTTTCACCTCCTGCGGATTTTTTTGTTTCAGGACTCATTACTCTAAACCTCTATCCCCCTGAGACGGAATGTGTCGGCCCTGGATTAGACTGCGCGGATTGCGCAGGCTGATCTTGGTCGATGCATTACGCAGATACCATAATGTTGTTTTTCTCGTGGAACGGTTCATATGAGGTCGTCAGACATGATATCGGTATTGGCCATGACCTCGTCCGTCATTTCAAGCGGAAAGGAGTCAAATGCCGACCTCTTACGACTTCAGACTGAACAAGTCGAGCCCAGTAAGGGTGTACTACCTTGAATTAAAAAAATCGAAACCCGATGAATTAGTCTAGAACTTATTCTATAAGCGAGCACCGTTGTAATTATTCGTTCCTCTGTTAGCACGTTAAGCTTTGTTATACATGTATGTGCCTCTAAATAATCTTTCAATAGAGACTAAAGCAGCAACATGTTCCCCGAAAATCACGTATGTATAAGTGTGCTTTGTGTTGTTGTTGCGAAAACAGACTCGGTATCTACTGAACGTAGGGCTAAATTGTCAGGTCAGGTAGGAATTGGTCTTTGGTCGGTTTTACTTACTGGCAAGCTGCTTGTCCGTCTACTACAACACAACTATCATCCGAGGCACATCCCCCGGAGGCGGTAAACAACGCACAGACATTTTCGGCCACTGTGTCGTAAGTTACTGAAAGTAATTTCGAACTGTGATTATAACAAATTTATGATCGTATTGTGTCTCTCTTCCAAAATTAGGATATCTGAGGAAAATGTCAATGGTTTGTTATGGCAGTAATGTTTGTGAAAAGCAGAAAGTTTGTTGGTAAGACTGTTGCGTGCGGTACCGGTGTGAGAAAACCATGAAACACATTGGTAGGTAAAGTGACCACCATAATATAATTGAACAATTGTTTGCAAACGGCGCTTACATTCATTTTTAAAATCTTTGGTATGATTCGGCCAGAGATCGAAACCGAGACATCCCACATCCGAGGCGGCAGCACTACCACAACTCCACCAACGCCGTCAGAGCTGAGAGGATATCGAGGGCTTGGTGTGAAACGGTTGTAACTAAATTGCTATTTTTTTTACCAAGGTTTATCACCTCGCCATAAAGTCTTTATAAGCGTTATCTCAATTTTCTTGGTAAACAATGGAAAGTTAGGTGCCATTGCTCGTTCTGAGCAATGGCATCTAAATTTGCATTGTTTACAAAGGGGTCAAAATTGCTCCTAAACAAGGGTTTACAAAATAGGTTTTTAGTTACAACCGTTTCACGCCAAGCCCTCGATATATCCCATTGAAATATTGAATAGACCTACCTGTAACATTTGCAATTTCCACATAGTTAGCCGAGACCGTCTGATTATCCACGGTTATAGTTTGATCACCGGTTATAAGTCCCACGTTTGCCTTGTTCAAATCAGAAGTCGCTGCTGGGTCGTCGTCAACTTCGACTTCGTAGTTAACTATCACACTGCCAGGTCTATAATACAGAAGCACACTTTAGTGGATGGACCAGCTTTGGTTCGTTATCGGCCAAGTTTCCCATCTCATTAACATCAGACCAAAACGTTTCGCTGAGCGTAAATGGATCTGACGACTTCGAATAAAAAGTCGTCTTGACTATATCCTGAATATTTATGAGTAGGTTGTCGTTTTTCTCGGCCAATGACAGTGCACGATACAACACGCTATTTCCTTTAGTTATATAAGCTATCTCTACTGTTGATACTTAACGATTTTGAATGCGACAATTTGGTTGGCTGACACAAATGTCAATCTGGGGACGACCTGTAACAGACAGGCATCGATCTATACAAGAGTTTACTAATGGTGCTCTGGTTTTAATGAGATTGCCAAGTTATGCTTATAAAACATGTTATGTCATTAATACTTTTTAATGATCCTAGATAATTAAAGGGTATAAATGATATAAAGTGTTTTACTAACTTTTTCTCTTTGGAAGATATAATATACAAAGAGTTTATGTTTTTACTTCGCTGGTTTTTTTTTCCAAAAGGCCTGAAATATTTGTTGTGTTTCTAGTCGAATAAGATAAACATATACACAAATATACAGAGATCAAGTAGAAAAAAAACCACTATCAAGGATCAAATACATATTTATAATATATATATATGATTTGGTGTTTGTGGGAAAGGTTTACGCGCTTACACAGTCCTTCTAATGGTTTATACAAGGGATTTTACCGTTTTATACATGCAAACGCAATTAGAAACATTTACAATGGACAACACTTTAAAACAATGTAACAGCTGCCTGTTGTACTACTATTCATAACATTCTGATCGCTTATAAGGGAAGTCGTTCCACTCATGTTAAACCTTTCCCAACATACTGCAAGAAACTTTGAAACGTTCAGGCAAAATATGGAAATTCTCTATAAACCGAGGTATGATTATTAACAAGAGCTGTCGGAGGACAGCACGCTCGACGTTTTTGTGCTTGCCAATAAAACAATATTGTTTGGGTGGTACAGAAAACATAACCTATTACTTTTCATATTATTTATAACCTATTACTTTTCATATTATTTATAACCTATTACTTTTCATATTATTTATAAGCAAATTTTGACGTAATAGCAGCAGTCGACTTTTGAAAACATTGTGGCCAAAGGTGAAATTGCTCATGATGAGCGATTTCTCCTTTGGCCTCAACGTTTTAAACTTTTTTTAACAATTAAGCTATCGTCTGTGCATATTTGTTGTATGTGGGAAGGGGTTAAAGGTCAAAAGAGCGAACCCAGTCTGACCCCGACTTTCCCTGTGCCTAGACATAAAGTTCTTGCTCCAAACATAACTTCTGCATGCATGATAATGAACATGCATCTTACCAATAAGATAATTTAATACAAGTTCTAGCCGAGCCGCTGTAACTAAGTCGGTATCGACGCGGTCTGTCAATCCACGGGTTGTAAGTTCGAACCTTCGCTCAGTCAACATTATTTCTGACGTTTGACAAATGGACTAACAGTCTATTTCGAAAAGTAGCCGGTTGCTTCGAAAGACTTGTGTGGAATACTTATGTGGGGTACTGGTGTTAGAAAGCCAGGCAACACATGATTAGATGAACTGAACGCCATGATATGACTGGTTTTTTTTTAAAAACTTAGTTCACAATCAATCAATCATTAACTTGAGTTGTAGGCATTTATGGCATTGGAGTATGCTGGTCTCCAGCTCCAGAAAGGGTCGTTCTAACCGCTACACATGGGTAGGTTAACTGGCCGACGTGACATGATTGAACAATGGTTGAAATTGGTTCAACCCTCCCCCTATCAATCAACCAATTCATCGCACAGAAGGTAATATTTCTTACCTTAGAGATAAAATACGAATGTTTCTGTATGTGAACTGACCGCCATGATATGACAGAACATATTTGAAAACGTTGTTCAAAGTCAATCAATCAATAACTTGAGTTCTAGGCATTTATGGCATTGGAGTATGCTGGTCTCCAGCTCCAGAACGGGGCGTTCTAACCGCTACACATGGTTAGGTTAACTGGCCGACGTGACATGACAGAACAATTGTTGAAAATGGCGTTCAATCCCAATCAATCAACCACTTCAATGCACAGAAGTATCAATTCTTACCTTAGAGATACAATACGGATGTTTCTGTATCGAGGTCCCAAAAATACTAAATAAATTGCTCGAAGCTGTAAAAAAGAAAAAAAAGAAAAATATAATGTACAAAACAATACAATACAGAATGACTAATTTGCAATCATGTACAAACAGTAAAAATGGCTAATTCAAAAATACAAATAAAAGAAAATAGTATGATGATGATAATAATGATGATAATAAGGATGATGATAATAATGATGATATTAATGATGATAATAATGATGCTGATAATAAGGATGATAATAAGGATGATAATAAGGATGATGATAATAAAGATGATGATGATGATGATAGTGATGATGATAATAATAATGATGATGATAATAATGATGATAATAATGATGATAACAATGATGATAGTGATGATAATAATGCTGGTAATAATGCTGATAATAATACTAACAATACTTATTGTTTTTTCGTGAACATTGTAGATCCAGAACAGCAGGTTCATATGCAAAGTATGATCAAGATCTACACTGTTCACATACTACTTACATAAGCTTGTTATTACAGCACGTCAGCTTTGATAAATTGTGTACACAGTTAAGGTCTTATCTCGACGTATAAATTAAACTACAAACACCCATAAGCAAAGACCAGACGGAGAATCTATTTATTGATTAACCCCACCCACATACAACAATTCTGCAGGAAAAAAGACTTTCAAAAGCGATTGACAAAAACATGAAAAATCTCAAGAAATGAGGGCTTTACTCTTAAATGCAGTTGAACATATTTTGGCGTCAAAATACGTCTACAAGTTTAAAGTGATTTAGAAGCAGTTAAACAGTGAAGTACATGTACGTTATATGGCAGCCTGTAATAAGTGTTGAACTAACATGTTTATGTATTGATTATTCAAGCATCTGAAATAAGAAGTAAACCAATATGTTAAGACATCCGCCTCGCCCGCCCAGGAACAACCAGAGATAACTAGAATGGAGTGCTCCTAGGATTACGTGTGTCACCTGCCGGGGCCTTGGCAGAAGTTTTTAATTTTTGACAGAAAAGGGGCAATAACTCTGATATAAAAATATTTGGATTATCCCCCTTTTGTGAACCAATCACACGCATTGATATAAACATTTGTCAGAAGTTTCAATATAATCCTTTGAGTAGAAAAAAAGTTATTTGAAAACGTGACGAAAAAGTGTGACGACAGACAGACAGACAGACAGACAAACAAACGGACGGACAGACAGTTAGACAGACGCCGGACAAAAAACATCCCAAAGTGCCTACCATGCTACGCAGGTGACACAAAAACCATTGTAAGCACATATCGAACACAAGATGCTTACTGTCGTCCGGTAGAATAAACACTTATCCCGCCAATACAAAACAATATATACAACTAACTACTTTCCCGTGCTACTCATGCACCCAAGCGCTTACGAATAACACTGTTGAATACGCTACGCGAAGAAAAATATTTCACGCGCTTCGTTTAGAAATTGATAATATGCCAGCTTCTCCAATACAAATATAAGCATTGCTGTACAAGATCAACCATAGTGTATTTATGAAAAAAAAATTATGATAAAGATTCCCTTGTGAACATCCATGATATGAGCCGTTTCACGTGTTTGTTTGTTTGTTTGTTTGTTTGTTTGGAGTTTAACGCCGCTTTCAACAGTTTTGGTCATATCACGGCGGTCAGTGCACCTACCCATGTTTTCCTGGCTTTCCCACACCAGTACTTACACAACATTCTTTCGAAGCCACTGACTACTTTCTCACATAGATCAGAGGTGAGAGGCAATGGAAAACATCGCCCGAAAGAATGTCGCCGCAACCGGGTATCGAACCCGTGACCTCCAGATCACGAGTCAGATACGCTACCAATTGAGCTACCCGGCCGGGCCGTTTCACGTGAAAACCAACATTATGGCCTCTGCGTAATGTATCGAACCAGATCAGCCTGCGCAGTGCGCGCAGGGTTATCCGGGCCGACACATTCCGTCTCAGGGGTAAAGAGGTATAGCATAATGAGGTGAAAATTGTCTGTACGGGTTAGCTTGCGCGGCATGCTTATGCTGATCCGGGTCGATGCTTTACATTTGAGAGTCGACAATGTTGGTTTTCTCTCGGGACGGCTCATATATCATTTAATTGTAAAATCAGTCCTAAGTCCCTTGATCGCCTCTGTAGCTGATTGGCGAACAATACATGACCAGATTATACTTTGTGCATGCACATTAGCACGCTGATCTGGTCTCTACACTGTTCACAAATGCCATATCGTTAAAGATTTTCCTAGATTGCTGCTCAAATAGTCTCTTTTCCACATATAGATGGTTTCTGACGCCTCTGTATTAGACGATATTTGAACATATTGACACAAAAGGGGAAATTACTCAAACTATTTCTGTAATTATCCGTGTTTCCCCCAAATGTTTTCAAGTCTTCTGCAGATGTGTTGTATGTAGGAAAAGATCAACAACCGGCCCAAACCGGAAAATTCGCCTACATGTTTTTAAAACTAACCTGGTTTGAAATTTGGAACTCCAGCAGAATGTACCTTGCACTGTTAGGATTACCAAGGTCTCCATTTGCAAATATAGGAAAGGATATTGTTATTGTAACTCTTCTACGACCTGTGAAATAGAAAAAGGGTAAATATTATGAAAAGATGAATATGCTTTTCGCCTTGAATGCATTTCGACACATTTAAATCGTGTGCCATTTAAACCCTTGTTCGTGCTTTTTCAAGAAACGTTTTTTTCACTTTTACTAAACGAGTTTACTAAGACGATATGCCGCGATCGCTGACGACCGTCATACTCAGCTTAGTTAACGAGTTTATTAAAAGTGAGAATAAATAAACACGAATGAGATATTCTATTTATCACATATCATGATTTATGAGGCGTATTTCGAAAAAATGTACATGAAATGTGCCGATATATATTAGAAGCACAACTAGTAGTGTCATATGATAATTATGTAATGGGATTTTGACGTGAGAACAAAAAAACAAAAACAAAACACACAAAAAATGAATATGGAAACAACATGAATCTCTGACGGTAATATCTGTTTGAGACATCGAGACTTATGCAATATAATACAAAGTTAAAATTACCTGTCGTAGTAGCCGTGGAACTGGAGAGCGTAGAAGACATTGTTGTTGTAGTAGTGGTTGTTGGAGTTGAAGTAGTGGTTGTCGGAGTTGTTGTAGTCGTTGTTGGTGTTGTGGTAGTGGTTGTTGGAGTTGTTGCTGGAGTTGTGGTAGTCGTTGTTGGCCTTGTTGTCGTGGTTGTTGTAGTAGTCATTATTGGAGTTGCAATAGTCGTTGTTGGAACTGTGGTAGTTGTTGTTGGTGTTGTGGTTGTTGGCGTTGCTGTAGTCGTTGTTAGTGTTGTGGTATTCGTTGTTGGAGTTGTGGTAGTGGTTGTTGGTGTTGTGGTAGTTGTAGTTGGAGTTGTAGTTGGAGTTGTAGTTGTAATTGTTGGTGTTGTGGTAGTGGTTGTTGGTGTTGTGGTAGTTGTTGTTGGAGTTGTGGTAGTGGTTGTTGGAGTTGTAGTGGTGGTTGTTGGAGTTGTAGTAGTGGTTGTTGGTGTTGTGGTAGTGGTTGTTAGTGTTGTGGTAGTTGATGTTGGAGTTGTGGTAGTGGTTGTTGGTGTTGTGGTAGTGGTTGTTGGTGTTGTAGTAGTGATTGTTGGAGTTGTAGTAGTGATTGTTGGTGTAGTAGTAGTCGTTGTTAGAATTGTGGTAGTCGTTTTCGGTGTAGTGGTAGTGGTTGGTGGAGTTGTGGTAGTGGTTTTTGGAGTTGTGGTTGTGGTAGTTGAAGTTTTTGTTGGTGTAGTAGTAGTCGTTGTTGGTGTTGTGGTAGTCGTTGTTGGTGTTGTGGTAGTGGTTGTTGGTGTAGTAGTAGTGGTTGTTGGTGTTGTAGTAGTGGTTGTTGGTATTGTTGTAGTTGTTGTTGGAGTTGTGGTAGTTGTTGTTGGAGTTGTTGTAGTGGTTGTTGGAGTTGTGGTAGTGGTTGCTGGAGTTGTGGTAGTTGTTGTTGGAGTTGCAGTTGTAATTGTTGGAGATATGGTAGTGGTTGTTGGAGTTGTGGTAGTGGTTGTTGGTGTTGTGGTAGTGGTTGTTGGAGTTGTGGTAGTGGTTGTTGGTGTTGTGGTAGTGGTTGTTGGAGTTGTGGTAGTCGTTGTTGGAGTTGTGGTAGTTGCTGTTGGGGTTGTGGTAGTCGCTGTTGGAGTTGTGGTAGTGGTTGTTGGAGTAGTGGTAGTTGTTGTTGGAGTTGTTTTTGGCGTTGTTGGTGTTTTGGTAGTTGTTGTTGGTGTTGTCGTAGTGGTAGTTGGAGTTGTAGTAGTGGTTGTTGGAGTTGTGGTAGTTGTTGTTGGTGTTGTGGTAGTTGTTGTTGGTGTTGTCGTAGTGGTAGTTGGAGTTGTAGTAGTGGTTGTTGGAGTTGTGGTAGTTGTTGTTGGTGTTGTCGTAGTCGTTGTTGAAGTTGTTGTTGCAGGTGCACACGTTCCACAACACAATGCAAGATTTCCATCAGAATAAGTACTACAACCTTGAACCTGGCAGCCATTAGCTTTATCTCCATACTCACAATCTATGGACAAAATAATATGATTTATTATAGGCAACGATGGTACTTAAAATCTTCGATCTAACGCAGTGCTGTTTGTGTTAGTAAAACATCACTAAATTCACTTTAATATCCTTCACAAAGTGATTATAAAACTAAATGATATTATTCCGCAGAACTCGATTGAACCATACATGATACAAAACATGTTTTATTATGTTTTATCATTCAGAAAATTCACTGTTTTCATTGTGGGAAAATAATGTGTTGTACTCGTTTCTTTTGCCGAGTTCTGCAAAATATTTTACCATGAAGGTGCAATAACCTTAATCTTTGCCTACATATAGACGCTTTCTGATGCCTCTGGGGCAGGCGCTTTTGAAAACAATGTTGAGATATTCTGAGATATTCTGTTAATTCTGTTTCGTTTACTGCATATAAAATAAAAACAGAAACTATTTTAATTAATATAAATGTACATTGAATTTATCTCCGTAAAACTCTTCAAATCAGGAAATAGAAATGCTCGAAAGTATCAACACCAATTGACTGTAACCAAGACAATTTACACAATAATGTGTGTTTGCATACGGCGATAAACCTTGCATAGACGTAAGTCGATATCGCTTTACTCCGCTGAATGAATTATAAATTCCTATGTGTTTGAGTGCCTGTATAAATTAAACTTATATTCTGTTGTAAATGATTACATGCTTGGGACTCGTGTGTCTTCGGCAATCTCATGGAAGTAACCGAATTTCGTTTAACATGCAAACTTATCTACTGAATCAAAACCATAAATATGTGTGTTTCCAGAGGCATGTTTTCAACAGTTTGTTTTTTTGCGTACTTACGAAGTTATTCACACATGACATTTGCCTATTTTGAGTATTCAATTAGAAGTTGTGAATTAATTTACAGTGGCGACTGTAAATCAACATCCGTTAATATCGTTTCGACGGCAATAGTCAGGTAAAATTGCTCCGCAACGGAACCCGGCTAAAATGGCCCGAAACTATTCCCGATGACATGTATATGAAAGTAAACGGCCGAAGATATCCGATTCGTGTTGTACCTTCCACATGCGCAAAGCGCTGTTTATGGGCGCCACATGTAGCACAACAACTTAATTCGTACGTTGAAATGCGGCACAATCCAGCATTGGAAATGTCTCCGAGAAACTCTGTACAATTCTGTGTCTGAAAGGGAACATTGTTAGGCACATCGCCGAATGGACACGAGTCTGAAAATACACATACAATATGTTTTAACGTGTCATTGCAAAGTGTAATGTCACTTGGTGAATACATAGCCAGATCATTTTACACGGACATATACAGATACTATCAAAAGGAGTTAATGAAAACCATGCTTATTTGTAGGAAGTATCTAGTTTAATATATATGACACTAAAATCTTTTATTTTTCTTCTCCAAAATGTTATTTCGTTATGGTGTATTGTAAACGAAATAGATTCTGATTAAAGTTAGAATATTAAGTTTTAGAATGCATATCGTGTGACAGTTCATTTAACCCGTACCCCAATGCTGTAAATCTGTAAACAGACGACTTTGAAAACAAGAATATGGCTCGGAAATAAATTTCTGAAAATTGTTATTGTATTTATTAAAAAAAGCTAAAAAGGGAGAAATTGATCATCAATGTTGTGAAATGACGTCTGCAGCAGATGCGCCAACATACAGTAGTACCAATTTGAGAGCATAACACTGGTGTTGGAATGAAACCAACTCTGATGTAAAGTTGGTATGAACTCATTGTAACACACTTCTGTCTGATATCTTCAAATCTTTTCATATGTTGGATGATTCTTCCTACGAGGTGATCTATTGATAGTAAAACACTCATCCTATCATTCATAAAAAGCTGCTTTTCAACAGATGGAAAAGTACGAGAATAGAATGACGCCGCGACGGAAGTGATGTCACGATGTCCAGACGACATCATCAAACTTTGACTTCTGCAACACCCGAATGCACTGCACTTAAATTTCCGTTGTTTTCTTAAATCTTGAAAAACACCAAGTGGTCGAAAATTTGTTTCAATATTTATAGCTTGAAACAATGTTATATAATGTGGTCATATTCCTGGTAGTTACAATTCTGTCGTTTTAGTTTTCCCTACTTTAAGTTCTTTGATTATTACCTGTTAGTCCAGTCGGTGCATTTGCCGAATTGACACAATTTGAACCTTCACAAAACTGAAAAACAAAACGAGATGTTAGATTTGCGGCTATGAAATTTGTTATTAAAATATTTAAAACATTAAACATTGTGAAAAATATCTTATTAAAAGTTTTAAGAGGAATATAATAACAGGAAATGTATATTGCACTGGCGATACCCGCCTTTGCATTGTCTACACGGATCTCGGGAAAATAAACATCTCGCTCTACCTCACGAGATATCAATATTTACACGCGTCTCGTAGCAAAACACAGATTGACGTATTGCTACTGCCAGATAATATTCCACATGACTTAAACATTAGAAATCCCATATAAATTATGACATACTTAGATGTTTAAGACTATTTTACATGTAGATGGATATTTTTTATTTGGGTTTTCCGCCGCTTTCAAAATTATTTTAGTTATATCACGGCGACAGTTCACTTAGTCATGATCCCTGGGTAAACAAACCAGTACTAGGCTAGAAAATGCACCTTGCCTAAGGGCACTCCCCCATGACCGTAGTGCCGCACCTGGGGATCGAACCCGGGACACCCTAGATGGAAAGGTGTTATTGCTACCAGTTACAGGAATTCTCCAAGATAACCCTTTTTCACATACATAAAATCTGCAGATGGATACATCGTGGCAAAGATATGAAACATATTTGTAAATGAAAGCATAATAAATTAATAGAGTTGAAAATCATTTACGGCAAATGAAGAAATTGAACATGCTGCTTTTGTCACAAAGTTTTCAAAGCTCGTCTGCTGCATAGGCGTCAAAATGCGTCTGTATGACAAAACAAGATGACAAGATAATTGTTTACCTTTCCATTGCCGCATGTCGTCCCCTCCCAAGGTATTATATAGCTAAATGATACGCTGGATACGCTGGTTCCAGGTACGTAACAAGCCAAACGCTGACACACACCAGTATGATTCCCTTCATATGTAGCCTGGAAATTTAAATGAATATGTGTAGACTAGTACATTTTGAACCAAAGCCGTTAATAAAACGTCCATATCTGTTATCCAACAGAAACCAGATTGACTGGTACCACGCACAAATTTACTTATAAAAATATCTAAAAAAGTGTAACACTCCGATGTGCATTGGCAACAGAACTCCGGTATGTCTAGGCTCCCTCATGTGTATACTGACGGTCTTAAATTAAATGCAATTGATCAACACAACTTACTTCCGGGATAACCGGCTACCTTCCCACAAAATTAGTTTAGCCCATTGGTTGCAGTTGAATGCCAAGAAATGTTTTATATTTTGTCAGCTGCAAGAAAAGAATAAATGGTCGGGTCGGGATTCAAACCACTGGTCTGGTACCCTGCGTACTATAGTAATTTATACGTATGGCATGAACAAACAATACGTACCACATTTGGCACATATAGTAAATTGTTAATTATTCAATTACTTATCGTAAACTTAACAAGTGGTACAATATGGTGTTTTAAATCAATACAAACATAATGAAGCAAACCACTTTCGGAGTTTGCAAGTTAAAACTGATTGGTTGACAAAAGATGTGTTCTCTAATGCATGTTGCTCTCTACACCATGTCCAATGGGCGTTGCAATCATGGGTGCATATATATATATATATTCAATAGTCTTGCAAACTGATTTAAGATTAAAATCTTACTAAATACATCATCATTAGGGATACAAATGCATATGTGTTGGCTTACAAAATGTATCTGTTTTTTACTGCACAAGAATCACCATTCGATATCAATACATCTAAGAATGACAGAGATTGTAATGATATATAATGTGTAAATTATAAACGCCGCTTTCAATCATTTTTAGTTTCCTGGTTACGTTACAAGTACTACTGGTCAATTTATCCTGACACACGCGAGTCAATCGTAATTCAATCTTGAACGCCAATGAAAGACAGACTTAACTACCATTTTTATAAGGATTTGATATGACCAGGTCGAGTGACCGAAACCGCGACACCCAGCCTCCGAAGCAGACTCTCTACCAAAACGCCATCGAGGGGTAGGAATATAAGGAATAAGTTGTCTGAAAGTAAAATGAACAACTCACCCTATATAAATAGGATCCCTCTCCTTGAGACTCTACGCACTGATAATCAGCATCGTAGACCTGACCGGGGACATCATTGGCAAAAGCTTCCAAAGCAGAAGCGTTGTAGTTTGAAGACCGTGATGTCATACAGTTGGTAGTAGAACTGAAAACAAAAGGCAGTCGGCAATTAAATCCTTTTCCTGACACGGAAGCCATTTCTGAGAAAAGAAAACATGCCAACATTTAGAAAGTGCTTCTTTTCCCAACACCGTCATTATATCTTTCTTTTCATTTGCATGATGTCATAATTCTAGAACCCAATAAGGTAGGTTGAGTTTTATATGTATGTTTAACCATTTGACTGTAAAATGCAAGTAAATGTGCCTTGCGCAAAGGCACCATGACCATCGCGATTGGTGATCGAACCCGGAACGCCCGGCTCCAAATCCCCGACGCTTACCACTCGGCCATGGCGGATTCCTTCCTCTGTGTCAGCCACTCAAATTGTCGCCAACAACACAGAATGAGCACAGGCTCATGGTTATTAAATGTTATAGGGTCAATTCCAGACGACGATTGTGCTAGGTCGTCAGATCCAATATACGCACAGTGAAGTATACTGTATTTAATGTTATAGGGTCAATTCCAGACGACGATTGTGCATGGTCGTCTGATCCAATATACGCACAGTTAAGTATATTGTAGTTCATGTTATAGGGTCAATTCCAGACGACGATTGTGCGTGGTCGTAAGATCCAAATTAACGCACAGTGACGTATATTGGTCAGATTTCTATGATATTGAACAAATGCATACCTGGTTTCAAACTCATCGATGAATCTTTCAAATGCGTCGATGGAACATGATGAAAATATCCACCGGTTCGTGTTGTTTTCTTTAGTGGAGATACTTGCCGCCATCACGAACCCTGCTGTATCTGAACAGGTATTACCATCGCCATCATGGCCTGCTCCAAGACTGCAAATATAGTGCTGTCGCGATTACTCTAAGTCGAAACGGACCTATAATTAACTTCGAGTTATCGACGTGTTCGACATATCCATTTATTAAAGCTTAATTCATGTATTTCTAGCTATGAAGTTCATGCTGAAATGTTTATCATGTAGAGAAATCAGTGATCAAAAAAGCAATTGAAATCCAACAGCGCAACATTCTTCTGAGCAATAAGAACAGCTGCTACACTATTTTCAAAAGACATATCCGTTCAAGGAATTAGTTCAAGTTAAACGATATATTCGAATGTTCACAAGTTGGACCTATCAACAATCCACTGGAAAATTGTTTATTTCGGTTGTGTATGAATATAAGTATGTAATATGTATCAGACATGTAAGGTTTTGAGCGTGAATAATCTCGATCAACTCACTCCTATTACGGAGTCAATTAACGTGCTACATGGTAGCTGATTAAAGGTTGTGTCTTTCGTCGCCTAAATTAGTATTGCAGGATGCCACCGCCCAGTGGTTATTAAATCCGGAGCGTGACGTCGAAGGTTTTAATCAAAGTGGCGACAGCAGAGTTCGTTCCGATACGGCCGGTTTGTGAAACGCCATCAGTTGTGATGATTGGCCAGAGGACTAGAGGACTAAATAAGGCGGCGTAAACTGGTCTTTCCCCCACAATATCTCCCGTATAACTCAACAAAACCCTTTATATTCTTTTGAGTACCCACAACATAGGGTTTGAGTGTCAAATAAAGGTTATAGAACATGAAAAAATACCCATCATCCTGGACACTCGCCCATGACCGCGTCACTCATGAAATATTCTCTATTTATATATCGAATGAAAATACTCACTTGTGTCCCAGCTCGTGGGCAGCAATTGTAACGAGGCCGGCCAAAAAATGATCCTCATTTACAGAATATTTGGCACTTCCACAGAGAGCTGATACGTATGCTAAACCTGAAATATTAGACCAGATGCAACGATAAAGAGGAGAATACTCATCTTTAGTCTGGAGTTATATAATGTACTACAATCGCAAGGTACATATACAAAAACACTAATACCACTAAAGCATAACTGTACTGTGTGTTTATACAAAAACACTAATACCATTAAAGCATAACTGTACTGTGTGTTTATACAAAAACACTAATACCAGTAACTTATATCTGTATTGCGTATTTATACAAAAAGCAGAGTATGTTGTTCTTTAACCCTTTCCCACACGCATTTTGACGCAATAGCAGCAGACGACTTTTGAGAAAATTGTGGACAAAATTGCTCATGATGAGCAAATTCACCTTTGGCCACAATGTTTTCAACTTTATTAAGATATCTTTTATGGAGAATTGTCAGGGTTTTGTCACTATGTTATTATAGTCATCTGCTGCAGACTTGTTGTATGTGGGATAGGGTTAAGAGGAGAATGTTACACGCAAAAACTCACCTGCTGTTGATGCAAATATTTCCCCATTGCTAACTGATACCAAATCGTACCTGAAATTACACATTATAAAACAATAGGGTTCGATCCCCGGTCGGGTCATGCTAAAGACTAAAGAGGGCAGTAGTTATTTCTCTCTTTGGCATTCAGGGGTTGCGGGGATAGCATTACGATTGATGTACTTGTGTCGGGATAAATCAATGGTTTAATTACATTTGAAACGCCGGCATATCCATATGTTAGCAAAGATGTTTTCGTAGGCATCTGCTGCATATTTGCTTTGTATGTGTGGGAAAGGGTTAACTATTTGACCACTGGGAGCGTGTAAGTGAAGCCAGTGTAATCAGTATAGCGTCTTGCAAGTCGGTGAGTTTACCCGTCTTACTAGACGCTATACTGGTGACTTCTCAACCCATCATTTCAGGTTCATATATCTACGATTGGCTATGGACTCTTCCAGAAACAAAGCTTTTATGACTGAATTACTGTTGAAAGCGGCCGCGCAATACCTCAGTCTGAGTAACAAATCAAATGCTCACTTAGTCTGGTTCCCGACTTCCTATGATACGGTAATAAGGGGAAGGAACTCCAGACTAATGCTCACCAAGTCCGCATGGCGAGGGTAAATAAGTACATAATAACGAAGGCTTCAAAGATGAGGTAACCAATGAGAATACACATATACACTGGGACCTGCGTTTAAAGACCATCAACGGGAAGATAATCATATGGTCTTCGTTCACAGGTGGTCTTTATGTACAGGGTCATTTCATTCAGACAATGAGTAATTGTGAAACTGAAGGTGTGGTTGCTATAGACAGGGAACTGCGATTGTCATGTGGTCGCTGACTCAGGTTCGACTTAATACAACATCCAGTTTAATTCTTTCAGCACCAAAGGCAATATTGAGGTTTATGCAAACAATACAGATTCAAGCGAGTGAGTTCGTAACGAGCTATCTCACCTGAAATCAGCATTGTTTGCCTTTAAATTATAGAAATGTTCCAAAATTCGTCTTACATGACAAATGAAGTCGCCCTTAAACAATTCGTCGCGGAAATAGTTACCGAGTTGCAGCTGTTTAAGCTAACCCTTCCCAACATTCTAACGCTTTTGACGCATCTGCAGCAGATAGCTTCTAAAAAACATTGTGACCAAAGGACGTATTGCTCACCATTTTCCGTTTGGCACATGTTACTACTTCTTTTAAAACCAGTTTAGCGTCAGGCCAAGTCGGCGCATCTACCCAGTCTGACCAGGCTCTATACAGATGGCTGCTCAATCCATAAGTTTAGCTTCATATACCTAAAATTAGGTATGAACTTTTTTTTATAAAAAGTCTTACACCGAATAAGTTAATAAACAAAAGAAAGGAAAACTTACGCAGAAAACAACATAGCGTGATCGTATTCGAAAACTACATTATTGAGATTATCGTTTGCCCAAGTTCTAAACGTTGGTAAAACTATCAAAGCATCAATCTGAGCACGCGCTGTCGATGTACCAGCAACTAAAATATTGTCCTCCACAAACGGCGCTGCACTGCTCGTCTGAAAATCAGAAAATACTTTGTGAGAAGTCCCGATAAATACTTATATGACTGAGCCGTCCCGCGAGAAAGAAAACCCCAACATTATGGAATCTGCGTAAAGTATCGACCCGGATCAGCATAAGCATGTCGCTAAGGCTAACCCGGCCAGACACTTTTCTTCTCCTGTGGATATTCTGTTTCAGGAATCATTACTCTATACCTCTATCCTCCTGAGCCGGAATAAGTCAGCTTGGATTAGCTTGCGCGGACTGCGCAGGCTGATCTGGTTCGATAAATTATGCAGAGTCCATAATGTTGGTTTTCTCGCGGACAGCTCATACTGTATGTATAATTGAACTGTCTCGTACATGTAAGCGAAAAGTGTGAATCCTTATTGAACTGTCCCGATGGGTATTGGCAATTTAGCTTTTCACTGGGTTTTTTTTTTTTTTTTTTTTTAAATCGCCCTATGGTGTGTATTTGTGTAACACCGCTGATTGTTTATCACATATGACCACTATTTCTAGAGAACGCGATTCAACTCGTTCTTGAGCAATGAATCGTGACTGCAAGCCTCGGTGGTGAATTGGTTTAAGCCTACAATCTAGATCATTTGTTTAACATCTAGGTCAAAACCTACGTTAATCAGCTATCGCCGAAAAAAAATTGTATTAATCTGTACCGCTGTTTGGGTCTTAGGGAATACTCTAAAATTGAAGTAATGGCTTTCCCGCCGTCTTACCCTTTTCCACATGCAGACGCAGATCGAGGCATCTGCAGTAAACAACTTTTTGTAACTTTTTAACAATATGAAAAATTGCTCATTATACACAATTTCTACATTTGTCACAATATGTTTAACTCTTTGAAAAAATGTGATGAATTGCAATTACAATATTGATAATCATTTGTAAGTATTGAAGGGTAAATAAATAGTTTTGAGGAACTTTCATTAAAAAAGGACTGCAGCGCATGGATAGCTGAAGAAACACTTGTGTTCTAGGAACGCTTGTCGAAATTACCTCAACCGTTATCCAACAAACAGACACTTTCTGATGCCTCTGCAGCAGACGACATATGAAACCATCGTAGTTAAAGAAGAAATTGCTCATATTGAGACATGTCTCCATTTGCTACATTGTTTTCAACTCTTTTCAGTAATTACACTTACATTAACAGATGTATTACCATCCTTATGCCCAGATGTGCTCAAAGTCGACCGCTGCAAAGTTGTTGCATGAGGGAAAGGATTTTGTGATTGGTTTCTCATAGTCGAGCTCAAGATTTGTTGTTGCAACTATGATTGTCTGCAGTCGAATAGGCGGAATTGCATATTACTAAACATTTGCAATTAAACATTGCACAAACGGCGGTTTGACTTTATATCGAAATATCGCAGTCGAAATTACGCAATGAAATCCAAAACATTTACAATATAAGTAAACGTTCCTCAACTGTAGTATTTTCGTCGAAATGATGGATTACTGCAGTCGAATAGACCTATTGCATTTCCAAACATTTACAATCGAAACATTGCGCAAACTCAACCAAAGTATTGTTGATAAAACAAGTCGGTTATAGATGTGCCCAAATTGGTTATTCATAAGTTATAACTAAAATATGAAACATGCATGATTGATCGAGCGATGTTTAACGGAGTTACGACAATGCTTCAGTTATATCACGGCAGCCAGTTCACATTCCCACGCGTTTCTTGGCTTTCCTTGCACACGTACTCCAAAAAACCTTTCCTCCCAGGGCAACTAGCTACCTTCCGACGTGGCCCAAACATATAAATAACACGTATGAAGGTTATAATATGATCAGTACTTACGGTTGCTATGTAGATACCAGCATACAGACAGGTTATTGAAAAATCAGCACCACTACTAGCCACTGACTGGTACCGTAGATTTATCTGAAATAAAACGTAAGAACGATGATAAACCCTTTTCCTCAATATGTATGTATATATGTGTCTATGTATATGTATATATGCGTCTATGTATATGTATGTGTATATGTATATGTATATGTATGTGTCTATGTATACATATATATGTATGTGTTTATGTATATGTATGTGTCTATGTCTATGTCTATGTAAATGTATATGTCTTTATCTATGTATATGTATATGTATATGTATATGTATGTGTATATGGATATGTATATGTTTGTGTCTATGTATATGTATGTGTCTATGTCTATGTATATGGATATGTCTATGTTTATGTATGTGTATATGTATATGTATGCGTATATGTATATGTATGCGTATATGTCTATGTTTATGTATGTGTCTATCCCGAAAAGAGACTTTTCACCTCCTGTGGATTTTCGATTTCAGGAAGATTTACTCTATACCTCTATCCACCTGAGACGTAATGTGTCGGCGGATTTGGCTGCGCGGACTGCGCAGGCTGATCTGGGTCGATACATTACGCAGTGTCCATAATGTTGGTTTTCTCTTAGAACGACTCATGTGTATAAACATGTTGTTGAATTATTCTAGTATTGAATGGCTATGTACATTTTATGGGTTATTGAGATGTGTTATATGTGTGTTTGTACATAGATGAGACTTAAATAAAGATAATATGTGTATACAATATAACATTTACAATATAAAAATATACAATACAACATAACAGTACAATGCTACTCCGAAATGGAGTTATAAGAGATGAGGAATTAATAAAAAACAAACATAATTCCCTACATTGCATTAAAACGATGCACATAAATATAATTATATACATTTGCAGTGACATTTTGTGAGCAATTTTCATTATATAAACTCCCAGGTAATCCTTTGTGTATAAAACAAATCATATCACATTGGTATAGTAATTGAAATATCACTATGTAGTACTTAGTTTCTGATGAGTGAGGACATACCGAGGGCTTGGTGTGAAACGGTTGTAACTAAAATCCTATTTTGAAAACCCTGGTTTAGGGGCAATTTTGACCCCTTTGTAAACAATGCAAATGTAGGTGCCATTGCTCAGGACGAGCAATGGCACCTAAGTGTCCATTGTTTACCAAGAAAAAAGATTTAACGCTTATAAAAACCGTATGGCGAGGCGATTAACCTTGGTAAAAAGATGCAACTTTTAGTTACAACCGTTTCACGCCAAGCCCTCGATATGCATACACATGGTTCACATATTATAGAACGAATAAAACAAGTAATTTCAATTGCTAAAAGGTGTAATGAGATAAAAATTTCGTTTATATTAGATCAAAACAACCAGGTTTAACGAAGTTATTACAGATGACGTATTCTACGTTTATAACGTCACCCTTTAATTAAACAATGATACAGAGGATTTAAATGAAAACAAAAATATAGTATGACGAAATAAATGTATCGAGTCTGTAAAGGTCCTCTTTGTAAAAACTTTGAAGGAGACTTACCCCACTCATTACGAATGAATAAAACTGTTTTATGGTGTTGATTGTCGCTGTGCTACGTTCCGAGGCAGTCCCCGTCGTCTTTTCGTACCAACTATAATGTTATAAAACATGTATGTCATAATCATTATGTGGTTTTTTCGTGTCATACACTTCAAGGATCCTTTTAAATAAATACATTCCAGTTTCATAACCGTTTTTCATATGATAAACACATGTGTTTATTCTTTCTGAGTGAGCGTGTTAATCTCTATTTACGTACGACAACTCTTTAGCAGACGACATTGGAAAACACATTTGTAAAAATGAGAAAAATCTTTTCAAACCCATGTATTCTTATCAAATAGAGTTGTAAATATTTGAGCAAAAACGGAGAAATTGATAATAATGATCAATTTCTTAATTTACAACACTGTTTTCAAAAATCGTCTGCTACAGATGAGTACGAATACGTCTGCACGTGAAGACGGGCATACTACGATGGTATTACTCAACAATTCTGACTGGTCCTGGATTTGGTCTTACGTTTACATCATAGCATTTTTAATTTTTACACATAGCCACTTTTAAACAATTAGCGTTATGGCTACCCTCCTTAGCGCTCAGGGTTGCAGGGTTAGCATTACGATTGACTGGCTGGTGTCAGGATAAATGGACCGGTATTACTCGTAACTTACCCAAGGAAGAGTCATGACATGACTGAACATTTGTTGAAAGCGACGTGAAACACCAAACAATCACCCACGACAGGACAGTATCGTCAATGTCCTAACACTACTAAACGCAAACAAACACCTTTTGCATGGGCAAGACAGCGATTTAATTGCAGTTGATTAAAAAACAGGCATTGTACATTGAAGTCTTTTGTAAAGCATTCAATCATTTAACATAAACATAGACATGTAATATGGCACTGTGTCACTGATACTTCTGTACACAGAAATCATTCAATTGACCCAGGGGTAAAAACCAGAGATAAAAACATTTTTAAATGAAAAACTCTGGAAAACCTGCGCAATTGAAAGACCGTACACAGACACGTATCTGATAAATTTATATACAAGTTATATACCGTCTTATAAGTAATACTGTATTCCTGTACTAACTATATTGAATTCGGATATCGCAAAGTCAACTGCTAGAAGTCTTGCGTCGAACTGACGAGAACCCGCCAAAAACATCCTTTTATACCCCCACTGCACGGTTAACACGTGCAACAACTACCAGCTTGTGATTCGTACATGTTACGACATACGTTCTCTTCTATACTACCGTAACGCAGAGAACTTTAAAGTCCTAACACTACTAAACGCAAACAAACACCTTTTGCATGGGCAAGACAGCGATAGAACTTGAACAAATGTTAGAGAGAAAAGCTATCCGAATTTAATTTACAATTTTAGTTGCTTTGTTATGTAAAGTTTCTTTTCTAAAGAATCGTCTATGTAACCATCTTTTGCCAGATCGGACTTCCATCTACCGTGTCTCTTAAGACATCTATCCGACACGCCTTCAGCGTTGGCCGCGGTGGTAGCACCGCTAGCACGCAAAGAATGAGTGCCTAATTTCAAATTTGGTGCTACTAATTTCAAGCGACCTACAATGCATTCTCGTGCTCTAGTATAACTTAACTGTTTATTCTGCTTCAACAAGAAACATTTAGAGCCTGATCTACATCCTGGCTTAAAAAGATATGTATGCGTACCTAGCATCAACTCGGAGCAACTCAAATACCGTTGCAGCATGTTATAGGGACATGCGCTAGAAACACCTTTGCTGATTTGCACTTGCCTGCCTGCTCTATAGACGTCGGTTTTGCTTTTTCTAAGAAACAAAATTAAATGATCAGGACGTATTTCTATGTCAGAGCATTTCATTTCACTCATTTCATTAAATCAAAGAAAACCCGAATAACCTATCAAAATCATGGTTAAATCTCTTAGAACTAAAACGTCGTTGCAAGCAATATACATATTACATAACTCAATAAGCTGATCGGTAGTGATAACGTCTTTTTTGGAGATTGGCTTGGAATTTCGACGTTTAGCACATTCAATCAGTCGGCTCACTGTCGATGAAACAGTTGGATCCGTGAAATCATTCACCTGATGCAACCATTTGATGGCATAAACCGCCGAGGAAACGACACCATATGATTTACCAGAATCAATCAGATTCGATATATACCAGGCAACATGAATACTATGGGCAGGCCTCTTTGGTAAATGTTTAGCATCACAGAACTCATCAAACGATTTTATCTGGTAAGAGTACTTTTTCACAGTGGAGTCTGCCCGCGATCCTAAAATCTGATCCGCCATTTTGTCAATGCATGTATTCGCATCTTGTACATTTACGCCGCCCGCCTCTTCGAATTTTCTCTTCAAAGAATGTTTTATCCCAATACCTGTTAACAAAAATACAATCAGTACATTTCATCTTCATTTGCTCCTAGACTGAATGAAAGTCGCATCTTAATGCGACCATTCTAAAAGACATTTTTGCTTTTGAAAACATGCCTTTACTCCCTTTGCCACAACATATAGCCAAACTAGGCAAATTGTAATTATCCTTAACGTAATTCTTATACACACCCTTATCATCAATTATATATGGCCAAAACGAGGCCGACTCCCACTCCGGGATTATCAGAGTACCTACAGCGTAATCGCTTTGCAATTTTTTCAGACTTTTTAATACACCACTTGGTGGGGGTACTAACCAGTTGTTGACACCTTGCCAATCTTGATCGAAGCAATTAACAGCTTCTACACCAGGCACCCACCATTTCGAGTTAAATCTCCTACATTTGTTATTCAAATTTGACGCAAACCTGTCGACGTCGTGCGGACCCCATTTTGCATCCAAAAACCGGAACATTCCGTCGTGAACAAACCAATCATCTTGATCTAAGCGTCTGCTTAATGCATCTGCTTTTGAATTATAAACCCTAGAAATCCATTCTGGTACATAAGTTATGTTTGCACTATTACACAATTCATTTATATATAGTGAAATAACATGTAACTCCTCAATGTTACTACCAGATAACAGAATTGTGCTTACATTCATATTATCAGACATAATTTTAATGTGCATATTTTTAATGTCAGATAAATTATTTATAATGACCCGTCTGACTGCCTCCATTTCCCTCCATGTAGAACTTTTCTTTGATTCTATACATGACCAAGACCCGTATATTTCTGATGAATACATAGATATAACTGCGCTTTCACACACGCTCTCTTCCGGGAGCATACCCGATTCCATATTCCTGCTCACTTCCGGGAGCATCTCAGATTTCATATTCCTGCTCACTTCCGGGAGCATATCAGATTTCATATTCCTGCTCACTTCCGGGAGCATATCCGATTTAATATTCCTACTCACTTCCGGGAGTATTGACTCACTTGTATTTTCTATGATACTTACGTTATTTTCCGATTCTGATCTCATGCTTCTCCAAGAGCAAAACAAACATTTATTGTTAAAACAACTATACAACGACTCGTATCCATTATAGCAATTATCTTTGGTTTGAATGTATTCTCCATTATATGTGCCTAAACCTAAGTCTTTAGCAAAACCTAACCCTCTAGGCTCATTTTTAACATTATCGGACCTTCTCAATATATCGTGACAGATACTAGAACTCACTCCTGCATTCCGATGCGAATCTATTAATTCTATGTAACCACCATATCCTTGGTCGCTAGCGTCTGAAAACACCCACGCTTCTATGTTTCTATCTTGTTTTAACGACTTTCCAATGTTATTAAGCTTTCGAGCGTTTTCGAGCCAAAACCTCAATTCTGAAATTGCTTTGATTGGAACTTGAATCAACGAATTCCATGTAAATCTACTACATATGGACTTGTACAAGTACCTTGTTTTCAGACTTACTATCTTTCCAATTACGCTTTGCAGAGAAGTTATTTGACCAACAACAGATGCGATAAATCTGACCGCTATTACTTGGTCGGCTTTTTCAAGCTGTACTAATACAGACTTCAAACTAATCTCTAACCTTCGTATGCGATCATCTATAATGAACAATCTGTTAATTCTGAAATCTAAGACATGTCCTAGCCAATAACCTACTTTTAATGGATTCCATTGACATTTATCGACAGCTAAAAGAAAACCCACGTCTACTAAAGACGTTTGAATGAATTTACTAGCCTTTAACGCAGAGTCATATTTGCTATGACCGCCTATTCCGTCGTCTAAAAACATAATCGATGTGATCGCATTTGACCTCCAATATTTCACCATTACTCTTAAAAGTTTTGTAAAAATATGACCAGCGGAAGAAATGCCAAAAGGTAATAAATTGAAAATGTAATATTTCTCAGTGCCGCCCTCATACCAAGCGAATCCAAGATAAGTCCTGTGATCAGGATATATATCTACATGATGATATGCACCTTTCAAGTCGAATGTAAATACATAACTTGATAAATCAAACATTTGCTCAGCTATCCTGATATCCTCGAATTTTACCTTAAACAGATGCAAACATGGGTTTATGTGCCTACAATCTAATACCATTCTAGGTTTACCCGTTTTATTGTATGCAACCGTCAATGGATTAACAACCTCTGGTTTAGTATGAACCAATGTAATAACCCTTTTTTTCAACAATGTTTGAATCTGCTGGGAAACGAAACCTGGATTGTCTCTAGCAGACCTATTATTTCTCAACTGTACCGAATTAGGCAAAACTTTAAACGGTAACTTGTAACCTTCCTTTACTACCTCTAAAATATACATGTTATCGGATATTTGAGCCCATTTATCATAATTACTCTTTAGACGACCGACGGGAGATAACTCCTGTACATGACTATCTATATCATTGCCATCTTCCACATCCCTGTGTGGACTATCCGAGCCGTCATTTTTATCTCCATGAGAAACTGAATGGTTTCCGACCATTAATGCAGATAAATATAAATCCCCACTTATCTTATTATTTGTTTGAGCTTGAGAGCACTCGTTTTTCCAATGCCCCGGTTTTCCACAAGTGAAGCAAAACCCTGGCTTTCTGCTGCCATTCCCACCATTCATTGACTGTACAGCAGACGACTCTGTAGAAGACGGTCTTCTGTAAGGGTTGGTCCTGAAACGTTTCTTGCCCCTTTCCATTTTGGCTTTTTTAGATGCCCTGGCTTCCGCACGATACATTCTTTTTTCATCATCGCTGTCACTAGCAATTGGGTTGGACTGATATTCCGCAACAACACGCCAACCTAGCTCAGAGCTATCAGCCAATTGTATGTGCTTCTGCCTTTGCATTACCGTATTCCTGGCTGAAATAATCATATTCAAGCATAAATACACTATGACTTTGACGTGCAGGATGAAAACGGAAAGCAAAGAAAACCCGCGGTAAATCCGCCCTGTAAATAACAGTTCCTTAGTCACGTAAATAACACGTGCATATCTACAAATGTAATATAGCTATCTAATGAATTTAAAACCATATAAATATGTATTTAAGTAATTGCCTGAATTTACCTTCAATTAGTTTAGCTTTTGATTCCTGAATATTTCCTGCGTCTAACGAAGACTCTGTCTGCTCAATACATGTCTGTACCTTCATATTGTACTTGAACTGCTCTTCGTTGCTTTTACGTTTAAATTTTGGCAATTCTAACATAGAAAGACGAGGTGAACAAGATGAATAACTTATCTTTTCCATCATTGTGCCTATCTGTTGCAATAATTCATTGTGCCCCTGCTTCATGGCTTCCTTAACATGCTCCTCCACAAGATTAGATAATTCGTCACGGTTTTCCATCATGTAAGCGGTACGAAGTCAACTGCTAGAAGTCTTGCGTCGAACTGACGAGAACCCGCCAAAAACATCCTTTTATACCCCCACTGCACGGTTAACACGTGCAACAACTACCAGCTTGTGATTCGTACATGTTACGACATACGTTCTCTTCTATACTACCATAACGCAGAGAACTTTAAAGTACTCCAATGGGCAATTGCCGTTTAACTCATTTTGACGCTATTTTTTTTAATTTTGAGACAATATTTTCAACACTATTGAAAGAAAGAATTCTTTCAATAAAGGAGATTTTCAGTCTCGTCTGTTAAACGGAAAGGGTTTAATTTGTCTACTATTTACATAAAAAAAGCCAGGAAACTGTTACGCCAAACCATCATGGCAATAACAATATACACATAGGATTAAGTTTATATTGGTAAGATTATATTTATACAAAGTCGACCCTTCCCTGTTGAAAATTGGATTCTCGCCTGAATCTGCATTGTTTGCAACCGCCTTGAATTGCCTGTAAACACCATTCAATCAAATGTCCTGATCATTCAGATATATGTTGTTAAGTAATATTCAATTGGTTAAATGAATTAGCTTAAAGATACTTACTAGGTATAAATAGAATAATCAACTACGATAAGGATTTCTACTTCATATACCGTTGTCTGTCGTTTTAATCTTGATTTTGAATCAAACTGGAATCGGCTATTTCGTCTTCTTGATACTCTTTGATCTGTAACGAGTATTTAATTTAAACGAATTTATTTTACATCGATTGCGAAATAAGCTTTAAGTTTATATTAATCACGCTCGATGTCTGCTTCCTCGAGTTATAACCAAAATGCGCGTCGTTTGTGTGTGACAATCCAAAAGGCCGCAGAACCCGCTCATCACGGGGGTCGAACCCAGAACCTTTGGTGGAAGATAGTGGTACAGTGGTAGAGCGTCGGCCTCTAGTACCAAAACAAATAATTGAACCATGTCTGGGTCGCATTGGGATTACAAAATGGATGTTCAACATTGTAGACGATCTGTACGATCCTTTAGTGCCCCTGCCATTATAATTTGAAACTTAAGTGTGTTTAGTGTTTTACGCCGCTTTCAACATTTAAGGTCGTATCGCGGCGAACAGGGTAGAAGACATTGGTCCTGTACCTTATATTAACATGGAAATACATGTATTGATATATAAGGTATACAACCAATACCAGCCCCCTGCTGGAGCTCAAAAGTTGCATCGACCTCAAATGTTCAGCCCCATATAGCCGGCACAAACGGTTCAAGCTAGGGTCAGATTGTGAATGTCATATATTTGACACGTCAGGAGGAGGTTATATGCGGATATCTTAAGAACAAAAATTGGACTATAGACAGTCCAAGTAATTTCGCTTTTTACTACAATATGTTCAACATGCGTCAGCTGCTAATGCCTTAGACTTCGTCTGCATGTCGTCCAACTCGTTCAAGATTATTGTAACTCAATATTGTGTTAAGTATGAGATACCGTAGAGAAACAATGCGGTAGGTTTAACTTACCATAGCCCGGCGGCAGTACATAATCGTTTGTCGTCGGCATCTCGTCGCCGTGTGATTTAGCAATGGTATGGCGTGAATGACTAGAAGTGTCCGGTGGTTGTACGAGGTAGGTTTGGTTTCGGAACAAAAACGTTCCAAACTGAAACAATAAAATACCTTATAATGCAATATAATCTTTTGCATAAAACCCCACGAGTATTAAAGCAAACAAAATCATAAATAAAAGACAATGGATTTTATCAACAGAGCCTCACGTATAAGCGTACATATTTAACCCAAAATGATATTCAACAAATCATGTAACAAAGGATTGAATTAGTTCGGCCCTTTTTAGGACGTAACACAAGTTACGATTCAAGCCTAGTACATGTACAATTATATTGCTTACTTCTGGGGATGATTTAAAATTCCGTTTAACACTTTCATATTTTGACGCCTAATCAGCAGATACGTCAACATGCATATTGCCTTCTTGTCGAGTCTGGGTCTTGACCCTTTCTCTGATAATGCTAGTTTATGAGTCGTCTCTTTTGATTGATTGATTGATTGATCGATTTATAAGGCTGTTCGTGCAAAACTCCAAAATGGTGTAAACAAAACATGGGATCATATTTATGGTTTAAAACAAAGACCGTTGGCTTGTTTTGTACACATGTAGATAGTTGATATCGTTCATTCTGAACAGTTTCTGGTTTCTGTTATGATGTTTTTAAAAGTTATGTACGAGAAAAAGGGCGTTAATGACTTACCATATTATACATAGTTTGATTGTTTTTCGATTCTTCTTTCATATTCCATATTAAAAACGATGCTTCATACTGCTTGTCCTGGTATACAGATACGGCCTGAAATGATGTAAAACAAACAATTTTAACCCTTATCCTGCTAAAATCATGCTACTGATATGGTAAACTTTTATTTCACCAAACATGATTCTCTACGAACGAACTTCGTACATTTTAAAAACCCATTGCGTGTATTTACAGTTTGAAATAAATACCGCCATGAAGCGAAAAGTAAACGTACGCCTCGGGAACGGGAGGTCGCGGGTTCGATGCCCGGTTAGTGTCATTCTAAAGACAAAGAAAACGCCGTGATATAACAGAACGTTTGATGGAAGCGGCGTAAGACACCACTCAATCAGTCAATTATTGAATAAATAACTGATATTTAATTCTGCTTAATAATGCTTTATAATGCACTCAACAAGTGACAGAATAAAAACTAATCCACAGCACATCGTGTCGAGCGTGTCATAGGAAAGTCGCATTGCCTAGCCTAGTGCTGCTTTTGTCACCCAGGGAGTATGAATACATGTTCTAACGATGTGATATAACCAGGACATAATGTTGAAAACTTCCAAATAACAAAAACAATAATCTTCAATGTTATTCTTATGATGAACGTATACGGGCATTTCTTTTTCGACCTATTTAATTGGTTCATACCTCTTTTGTCGAAAATCTAAATCGTCGTATTTTCCCGTCAAGTTGTAAAAATACGGGCACATCTTCGGTTATATCCGGGTTTTTCCGTAAATTCAAATCAACGACAACGCCATCTATCGTGATTCTTGCCGTAATGTCACTTTGATAATAATCGTCTGTTCCAGTCTTTGAATTAATTATTATTTCAACTTCATCTGGAATAGAAAATTTTAAGAACGTTTACGGGTTAGCAAAAATGGGAAAACATAGTCTTGAGCTCTAAATAATGTGCATAGTTCATCTTCAAACATCCTTATTTGACACTCAAACCCTATGTTGTGGGTACGCAAAAGAACCGTTTTACTGAGACGATTCTTTTAAGAACACCCACTATAGGGTTTGGTTGAGTTAAAAGATAAATATTGGTGAAAAAATACCGGTTTACCCCCACCTAATCTAGTTCTCTATGTCACTATTCTTTTTAATCTTAAATATCCCAATTGTACCGTAGTACGTGTCCGTCTGTCTCGCCCAATGAGATCAGGCAATGGCACCAATACCACAAACGTATGTTGTTTTTGAACGTATTTTGTCAAAACATCTCCATAATTGAAGGGATAACCTACTTTGACAAAAAGTGGAAAACATTGTGCCAAAAGGAGAAATTGCACGTTTTGTGCAATTTCTTCTTTTGTCACTATGTTTTCAAAAAGCCGTCTGCTGTAGAGGCGTCAGAAAGCGTCTATATGAGGGAAAGGGTTAAGTATAAATATAGTAAATTGAGAGGAGGAAAGCGTAAATATCTGAGAGATCGTATTTCTATTTCGAATCCTTTGATGATACTTCATCGAAGTAAAATTACGAACAACAGTATATATTTCGGTTCTAGTGCCAGTGCGTTCACGCTACTTTGTCTAAATAGAAACTGTATCACGTAGAAGATTTCTATATTTGGGTTAATATTATGTGTCAAAGTATAAACAACCCTATTGGGCTCAAGGTTTTTTTCTGTATGACGTTGGTATTTATTTACAATATAAGCGCTCAGAAGTCGTAAGAGATCGGTATTATTCATGAAGTTATCGGTCATTTCCGGTGGAAATAATCAACAAGCCAACGAACCATGCCGTCCTTAAACGAGCTCATACGGAAATTGCCGTTAATTGTCGTCTTTTTCAGAGGAAAATGGTTAGAAATAAAGAAATTTAAATATATCACTCTACCTTCCCTAGAATCCATCTGTATATGTGGTACGTTACCATGGCAGTTCTTTAGAAACAGAAGCATAAACGAAATCACCACCAAACTTCTCATCATTAACGGTTAAGGAACGACTATATGTGTTTGTTATCTGAAGAAGAAATAAAATAGCTTTTGTTTAAATGTGGTTTTACGCCGCTTTCGACAGTAGTTCTGTTATATCACGGCATTTCATTTTCTAAAATACATGTACTTAAAGAAATGTTGGGATTTTTTTTTTTCACCGGTACACAAGTCGTAAAGCTATGCCATGAACAAATAGGAGATAAACCATTGATACGAATTCTAAAGTCTTTGTTACGATTTCTAAAGTCTTTGTTACATAAATTTGTGCACGATTAGGAAGACTTATATTTCGATCTAAACTACGTCACGCAAAAACCGACCTTCGAAGTATTTGTTATGAATTGTAAAAAACGACAAATCTGAAATGACCATACTTATAATTGTTCTTAAAACTCATGTAGTTGAAAACATTGATGAAAAAGGAGAACTAGCTAATTTTGTCTCCAGCAATTCCTCCCTCATTTTGTCAAAATGCTTTTTTAATGTTGTCTGCTGCAGAGGCGACAGATAGTGGTTACGTGTGGAAGATTGGTAAAGGGTTTTCAACGCAGACGACTACAAAATACTATCGGATTAATGGTCAAACGTCGTTTCTGTATCAATACAATTCGATAATAGATACATAATAAAATGCAATAATAGATACATAATAAAATGCAATAATAGATACATAATTAAATGCAATAATAGATACATAATAATATGCAATAATAGATACATAATCAAATGCAATAATAGATACATAATCAAATGCAATAAAAGATACATAATAAAAAGCGTTATCTTCAGTATAAAACACAAAAAATATTGTACTAAAATAGTTTAAGTGATATTATTGATAAGTCATCATGATCATCTTCGCCATGTGTTATGTTAAACTTGACAGTTCACTGCTGATTGGCATCCTCCCAATGTTTATGTTCATGTTTTAATAATGAAGGCAAACTAGAATTGGATAGATATGCACGTGAAAGGGTTCATCCTTTCCATATAATAAACCTGTAGCAGACGACTTTAATAACATATCTTCAAAAATTTGAAAAATCGTCATTAAATAGTATTGAAAACATTGTGGCAAATGTCACAGTATTTTCAAAGTCATCTGCTACAGAGGCGGCAGAAAGCGTTAATCGAGGGAAATAGTTAACAGATTATAATCATTTTCAAACATTGATATTTTTACAAAAACAGAAACTCCGAAAACATGTTCTGTGCTCAGAACTGAAATACTAAGACTTGCTGTCTTGCTCTAAAGAAAGACTTCTTTTCGGTCAACTTCGAGGACCACATTGCTTTAGATCAATCAGATATTTGACCAGAAATTGTGAGCACAGATTTTATTTCATAAATGTGAAGCCTGTACCTGACTCCAAAACTACCGAGAGCACGTTTATAGATTCGTTCTGATAGGTCAATTGCGAGAATGGCTCTTATTCTGACCAATCAGAGACTTGAGCACACATACTGAGCACAGAGTAAACTTCTATGATATTTATGTATTTATGGAGCCAGGTAAGATCATATTGCTCCTCCACATGATGATATGTTCATCAAAAGATCAATAAAGATGTTTATGCCGCTACGGGGAATGTTATAACGAAGAAGCTGCACAACTCTGAAAAAGGTTATAACCCTTGACGAACTGTAATATTAATTGTTTGGTTTCCCGCAATGCGTTTTTATAATCAAATGAGCCGCGTTTTGGCGAACTGGGGGGTCTTGTGGCGTCTGCGGGTAAAAGAGATGCAGGTAGGTCTATGCAAATACACAATCTCACCAGAGAATTCACTGTGGGCTAAAATGTAGCACAGTTCTAGATGCAACTTTTTAGAGGAATAAACAACAACATGAATTGTAGTCTCGTCAATGTCACAATAACGGATGACGTTTATTGACGTACTCGGGAGTCATTTGATTTACTGTCATATTATTGCATAAAATCTATGTTTTACGCCCGCTTAAGGGATACAGAAACATTGCAAAAACCGGGCGTAAACGGCGAGAAAACGTGTATAAACAAAGCGATTCTCGCGCGTACGTGCCGTTTCAGACCGGTTAGATGTTTTACATATGCATTACCCGGGCACCGTTAGTAAACAAAACATGGACGCTCCATCTCCACTAGAATAGGAGCAATTGTTGGGTTAACAATAACATCAGCTTCTTTAACTCGATAATCGGTAACATGCCATAGACTCACAGTTAAAGAGCATAACATAATCCAAAACCATTCGAGTCAGCGATGGCAACCTTGATGTAGGACCGGTTCGTGGATATATAAAACATAACTTGTTTACTTTATGACGTCACATGTGTCAATCCTTATCGCGTTATGTTCATCGGCGGTTATCGTACAACTGAACGTTACAGCGGCCTATATGTTGGATGTTTGCTCTTATTTTATGCAATAATAGCGAAAATACACATTTTCTCGGGCGTGAACATCTGCGGACGCCCTTAAAATGTGTTTATGCCCTCGTGCTTCGCACTCGGGCATAAACACATTTTGCGGGCGTCCGCAGATGTTCACGCCCTCGAAAATGTGTATTATCCCTATAATAAACATCCTTTAGTTTAGTGTATTTAACTCATTTATTTCATATCGATTGCGAAACAAGCTTTAAGCTTATATTACTCCCGATCGATGTGCTGCTCCCTAGGGATATAACAATCAGTACTCGCGCCGTTTGTGTGACTAACATCCTTTGAGCAGTAGCTTTCTCGGGCAGAATGCACATTGTATTTAAAACTCTCGTTGTCAATTCAAGCACTCATGTGGGCTCAGACATTGTCTTCCCCCTTTTTCATGAAGCATGTTTTATTATTCGAAATATTCGAACACAATGAAGCCATACAATTATTAAGGATTTTGTGTAGCATTTACATGTAACCAGTAATATAGATGATACAGGAATGTGGTAACTTCCCATTTCGTCTACAGTTGTTTGTCCCATTTCGTCTACTGTTCATAAAATGAATATACAAAGCTTTATTTCTACGGAGATTGCCATTTCATCTTACAATGACCATCCTTAAAGGATTTTTGCCTAAAATATAAAATATTATCTTTCACACCGTCTTTAAAACCTTGGTGTGAAATCTTGAAGGAGTTACCTTCGATCTTTATTAATGTCATTATTTAATGGTAATTCAAACTGCTGATCATGTATTAATTATACAGCCTGTTAATTGATGTTTGAAACAAAATTCTTTGAAGTTCAAGCGGGACCCTGCGAAAAACATCTGAGAACAATATATATATATATATACAACAGATGTCTGTCTTATTGAATTAAGGTGTTAGCAACTTATTTAGAGAGTGTCTGTCTCCTTAATCTAAGTGTAGACAGAATGGCACCGGGGTGTAGACGAAATGAGACAAAGAGCATACAGTGAATGGGTGTCTTCTCGATTGTCCCACATTTTGATTTTACTATTTACCCTTAGTGCGGTGGGATAACGAGCGGTAAAGAGAGGTAAGGGAAAGGTGAGAATACAGTCCTGTTATTATGCCTATTCCGCGGTTTCTTTACTGTTTGCACAAACATTCAATTAAGTTTATGCCTATTCCACTACAAACATAGTAAATTTCACAGTATTTTCACCTTTGTTTCATTGCGGTTTCTTTACTATTTGATCTTTATTAATTTCATTTGTTTGCAAAAAAACACACTTATAATTCATATTTGATCTTTATTAATTTCACCTTTGTTTCATTTCTTTCTAAACTGAAAGGCTGGCATAGCATGTTGAAGAAAGCTGTTCAGCATTCACATCCGAACATATTTTCCATCCTTAGAACTATCCAGGAAGTTGAATCATTTTCATGTATCAAGGTAGTTCAGTATGCTACCGGAGGTAAAAGACCAACCAAGAGAAGGAAATATAAAAACATTGACACGCGACTAGCATCCCTAAAGGAACGCCTGCGTGATGGGTCCATTAGCGCAATTGAGTATGCGGACAGAGCAACATATTGTCTACATATGTAACCATTTATAAACTGAGTAAATATTCAACAAAATTGAAAACAGTGAAAACCCAGATCAGACGATGTGATTATATGATGTGTTTAATTTGTTATTTGTTATTTGAATGTATGTATTATAAACAATAGTTCAATTACCTAATTTGAATTAAAATATGTTTTTCTAAATAATTTGATATTTTCCTTATTCCTATGTTATATCAAAAAGAGGACCAAACAAGAGCTTTTTTCTGATAAATTCGTAACATACTGTTTTATAAAAAATGGTTACCAATATAGTGGAATTTTAAATGAACCGAACTGTAGTGATATCTTCGCCCCGGGCAGGGATTAGCCGACACCTTACCTGTATTTTTTCCCGATAGTCCTACATCGATTTTTAGCCCAAAAATCAAAATGTGGGACAGTCGAGAATAAACCAGTGAATGTGTAGACGAAATGGGCATAAACCAGGAATGTCGATTATTCCTAGTGTAACATTGATTGATGAAAACGTTTCTCATAAGAGATTTCCACTTTTTCACACAAACAAATGTTTCAACTCCAAAAATTAAGTATACTTTCATTAATAATATGTCCTATTTTTGTACCAGATGTTTTTCAAAGCCTTCGATTGCAGATTAAATATATGTGATATATAAATATGTAGATTATTTTAAAATTACTATCACTCAATTTACATACCTTTGTTTATTTTCGAAAAATCCAATTAGACAATTCACTTTCACTTCAGCAGAAAATGTTTAATAAACTGTTTCAGAACCTATAATCAATTTGAAACGTCTCAATTCGAACCACACTATTATAATAACATTCCAGTTCGAGGAGGGTGACAAAAACGAAAATGACTAAGGTGGTGTTTTCTCGGAACGCCTATTCGACTTAAGGTGTAGAAGGGGCCTTGTAAAGGGTAAATTATAGATTTATTTTGTAGATGACTTTGGAACTCTTTATTTTAAACTTTTGATATGTATTAAAAAAAAAGTATTAAAGATATTTAAAACAATCTTAGAAAGTACATTTTGTAAATAAAATTATCATGTTTAATGTTCTGCAGTTTGGTAGCTAATAAACAATTTAATCCGTTATTAATTTGTAATTAATTTGTTATAAACTTTAGCACAAACAAATTATCATTCAAACCAGGGTCTTTCAAATAGTATTATTTGAAAGACCCTGTTCAAACACACAAAATATTTGTAAATGGTAAATTATAGATTTATTTTATAGATGACTTTGGAACTCAATTTTATAAATTTTTGCTATTGATTACAAAAAAGTATTGAATACCTTTATTACATTCTTAGAGAGTTAATTTTGTAAATAGAAGTATCATGTTTTATGTTCTTACAGTTTGATAGCTATTAAACATATTAAATTCAAACTGAGTAAATCGTAGAGGAGAAGACAGTATTCTGAAGATGTACCCAACCAGGTTGCTCTGCTTTTTGTCAACCTTCAACTGGGCCACTGATATGTGGTCCCAGCCTTCAACAACATAATGTACCAACGGGTTTTGGAACACACAACCATAACCACCCAGCAGACCTTGCCAATGTTGTCGTTTTCTATATTATGTTGATTAATATGATAACAAATAAAAATGGTTTAAAGTGTATTAATTTGTGTAGTTGTTTATGTAGTTTAGATATATTTAAACCGATATCAAGTGCAGACGAGATTCAAACTAATGCCTACAGAATAAACACCCTAACCTGTTGCCTTTTTAGATAGTGTACCACTTGAAATTGTTGGGGGAAAAGTAGCCTTCGCTTTTAGCATGCAATGGCCGTTTTTCAACATTACGTTTCAATCACATTTCATCCAAATACTATTGTTTTCAACTGTATAAATTTGGAAGTTTTTTAATAGTTGTTATACATACAAAATAATATTTTTTGTTTATAAAAGAAAAAATCCGACCATGTACAATTATCTTGTCATAATGATAATCAATTAAGTCCACATAAATCTATCACTTACAACTGCCCTTTAAAAGGCCCCCCCAGTCCTTAATTTTGACCAGGTAGATATTAAATCGAGAAGGCGTTCCGGGAACTAAGGTTACCTTTTAAATCTTGATAAAGTGTTTAAACAATACTACACCAATACAATACATGCGAAATTCTATAACCCGCTCTTTGTAGAAATCGTGACCGAAACGGGTTAAGTATCAACCATAGTGACGTCACGGGTGTTTTCACCGAGACTATGTTCATGAATGGGACATTAGCGTTCCATGATGGCCGTTTTAACTTAAGTACTGCCTATTTATAGATCTCCTCGGTCATGTAACCTGATTCGACCAACTTTATTTGGGTCAATAATTATACTCATGATATTGAAGTTCACTCGACCGTTAACCCTTTCCCTCATATAGACGCTTTCTGAAGCCCCTGCAGCAGACGGCTTTTTGAAAACATAGTGACAAAAGAAGAAATTGCTCAAAACGAGCAATTTCTCCTTTTGCCACAAAGTTTTCTACTTTAAGACATAGGTTATCCATTCAATTATCGAGATTTTCTATATTTTGACAAAATATGTTCAAAGTCGTCTGCTGCAGAATTGTCGTATGAGGGAAAGGGTTAAGGATTTTTTTGATATATTGATTGAGGGTTTAAACCTTTCAAATATATACTATAAATGCTTTGTAACACATGTCACAATAATAAACAATTTACTTACTTACCTACTTACTTATACAACAAATCCGAAGCAGACGACTTCGAATACATATATGTAAAAATATAGAAAATCTCTATAAATGAAAGTATTATTATAGCACTGAGTTGAAAATATTATGGCCGATAATGAGCAATTTCTCCTTTTGTCACAATGTTTTCATATGTCGTCTGCTGCAGAGGCGTTAACATACGTCTACATATGATGAGTAAGGCTTCACGCTTTTTCCTGGTATTTTCATATTAATCTTTGGATAAATTAACCCGTTTCCACAAACATCACATTTGTTAAAATTCTTCGAAAACATCTTGGAAAAAACTGTGAAAATATTGAAAATATCTATGAATGAAATGATATATCATTGAAAACAGTTGAACACACTGTTGGAGAAATTATTTATAACAAGGAGTTTCTTTTTTTGTAAAAGGTTTTTGTCGGGAAAGTCGTATGCGGCACAAACGTCAAACTGCGGCATTGAATCAGAATATCATTTCTTATTAGTGTGCCCAAAATATTATGAACTACGCAAGAAATATTTAAAAAATCTTATTGTCATTGGCCAAGTATACTTAGATTTACTGCATTAATGTCTTCAATTTCTACGAAAAAAATAATTGGTTCACTGAACTACGTAATCTTTTAAGTAGCCGTGGCTTTGCTTACGTTTGGGACAACCCGTGCTCAGTAAACGCTAAACATTTTACTAATACATTTAAACAAAGGTTAATCGACATATTTATACAAAAATGGTATCATGATATTGGGCGCACACTTAGTACGTTATATATGCATTTAAAATCCGATTTTGGTCTGGAAAACCATCTAAACTTAAGTATTAGTAGAAATTTACGCGTTGGTCTCGCCAGAATTCGAACATCAGTCCATAAATTACGAATAGATACCGGTAGGTTTGCAGGTGAAAGGGTAGATCGACATGAACGTTTATGCACGTACTGCCAAATGGGCGAAAAGGAAGATGAATTCCATTTTATCCTACAATGTCCATACTATTTAGATATTAGATTCAAATTTGTAAAAAAGAAATATCGGAAAAACCCAAATGTGTTAAAGTTAGTTGATCTTTTAAAAACCAATAATAGAGGTGACCTTATCAACCTTTTTACATTTATTACCTTTTCTTTTCATAAACCCAACAATGATGTACTTTAATATATATGTAATGTATGTATGTTGATATGTTTAATTTTCTTTCTTTACCAAACTATACACGATGAAATATAGAAACGTATGTACATGGTATACTTTAGTTTCCGTACGTCTTTGACATTGTTTGAATATGATATTACGATATGCAGCATGCATATGCGTATGTAAATAAAGTGATATGAGATGCCATATGTCTTTTACTACATATGCATCTGCATGGTAGTGTTGGCTATTACCTTTTTAAAGCTTCTAATATGACAAAGCAGTTTGTCCTCCAAAACTATATTGAGACCATTCTTTCGTTGATACACATATATATATTTTTCTTGTATATCTGTAAATGACCATACACTTTGTAAAGTTTGAGTCAATAAAATATTCCGAAAAAAATATAATATCAAAGTTTTAACGAAATCTATACATCATATTTCTATAATAGAGCAATTTTAGCGTGAACACTTACAATGTTAAATTATTGCAAATTCTCCTGGAAAATCCATTTCTCCGATTTTACCTTTTTATAATTTCTTTACTTGCTATAAACATACTATTTGTTGTTTTATGCAATTCAATATTGAGTTGAATTGAATATAGCTGAAAGGGTTTGTTCCCACTTTCCCAACCGCTAACTTTCCTATAGAAATTGAGGTAGGGGTTGGTGGATGTATTGTTTGGTGTAATAATAGAGTTGATAGGTGATAATTGACGAAAATTGCTATATTGTACTGAAAAGTTGTGTTTCTAAATTTGGGAAAGTTGTACATAATTATAACACAAACACAAATATAGAGCTGATATTTAATTGCAATAATGTACTATAGGTCACATATTCCTTACACTTAGACACCGGCTAAGAGTCATTGTCACATTATTCCAGAGTCTGGAACCACACATCTTCGACAGAGGCTAGGGGGGACAAGTGGCAGTGCCGAAGCACGTAACACAAGTTTCTTCACGTTTTCATTGTCCCTGAAGTCAGCTACAAGACCACACGATTGTACTTTCCTCCACATACACTGTGTTAAGTGAAAGAAACATCCACATACTTGAACACTAACGAACACACTACTGAAAGCAAGCCAGGCTGTTGTTTCAAAGTCCATCATTACCGTTTCTTAGGACAGAGGAATGTTATGTTCACGGGCGAAATTCTGGATGAGAGTGAATACTCTGGTGTACATTGTCTGCTGTTTATTTGGAAGTAGTCCATACATTAGGGAACACATATACCCGTCGATCATGGCGTGGATGGCGTAGAGTTGGTAGAAATATGACGGCGGAGAGTGGAAGGTACCGTCCATATACCAGGTCTCGGCTGTAGACAGCTTGGTCAGGTTGTCAGCGGTGGCGAATATGAGCATTTGCTCCATATTACCGTCATTGGAGATAAGGAATGGCTCCCCTGCTAGCAACTCTGTCCACTTCCCTTCCAAGTTGACATCCGCCCCTGTCTTTGGAAGCACTGGCTTAGTCTTACACCGCTGTCTATATACACTGGATTTGACTTCGTAGAAATGATGTTGGCAGATTAGCCACAACCTCTTGGGTGGAATTGTCCTATCTTATCGGTCTTGTTTCTGCCAGCATATCGTTGAAGATTGAGAGCACCGGCTGTGTTGACCCTCGGACCTGCTTTCGGACCCGACCCATGATATCCGCAGCAACGATGGTATACAGGTGAGTAATAACTCTCTTATCTTGGTGCTTTAGTTTAAGGTCATCTATGCCATTGTTCATCTAAATATACCATTTTAACCTTTATGTTTTCCGGGAAACATAGGGATATTTCTGAATTATGTTGAAAGGGGTATAATATCAAATCATTCAAATAGCTCTCCAGCGGCGCTCTGTGAAACCCCAACATGCATTTGCAAAAACCAGCCGAAAGGCATTTTTGACCAGCGTACATGTTTATACAGATCAGCCAGCGCACCAACGCTGATTCTACTTTGTTTGACCAATAGTCTCAATGTTGAATGTTTCAATACAATTCTGTAAAGAAGTGTCTATTCGGATCCTTTAGCATGCACTTCTTTTTTAAAATGTTTAGCCATTCCACGAGAAAACCAACATTGTGGACTCTGCGTAAAGTTTCGACCCGGATCAGTCTAAGCATGCCTTGTAGGCTAACCCAGACATACACTTTTAGCCTCCTGCGGATTTTCTGTTTCAGTAACCATTACTCTATACCTCTATTCCCCTGAGACAGAATGTGTCGGCCCGGATTCTGCGCAGACTGATCCGGGTCTAAACATTACACAGAGTCCTAAATGTTTGTTTTCTCGTGGAACGGCTCATTTGTAGTAATCACAAGAAGGATGGGTTTCACACAACACTGCTCAAATGTAAACTTTTATTTTTATAATTTTCTGTGACTTGTAAGCATTATTTTCTGATTCAGATTAAACTGTTCGAATGCGCAAGGTGATCTGGGTTTACCCAGAGCGCCGATGTCATCTTTGCGACTAATTTATTTACATGTCAATGTTATTTCTATTCTTTTACACGTTGATCAATATTGAGCAGTATAAACATTTTCAAGCGATTCAAATAATTATGCTTTTACTGTTAGAGAGTTTCCATATTTTGGCATCGATGTTTAATTAAAGTTGTCTGCTGCAGATGCGTTTTACATGTATGAAGGAAAGATGTTTACCTTTCCTAGATGGCGTTATCGTCCAGAGTCTCTGTCAAATGATAATACCCGGTCAGGTGATACTAAAGTCTTTAAACATGGTAATTATGGCTGCCCTCTTATGCCCTCAGGGTTGCGTGGTTAGCAATACGTCTGATTGTCAGGACAAATAGAAAAGTAGTTCTGGTAACTTAGCCAGGGATATAAATGAACAATTTTAGAAAACGGCGTTAAAACCCAAACAATCAATCCGATATGGCGACGTAATTCCGATTCAAATCTAATCCTAATGTATTTAATTCATGCGGACTGCGTCCGTTATCACCCCTGGTCAACACGAGTTCTTTTGCCCACTACAAACGCATTTGATGCATCTACAGATGACGATTTTCGAAAACCTTCCTGGCAAAAAGGAGAAATTCCTCACAATGAGCAAATCATTTTGAACTCTATTCAATAATGATACTTTCAGTACAGAAATTGTCAATACTTTGCCTATATCTGTTCAAAGTCGTTTTGTGCAGATTTCTATTTGCTATGTGGAAAAGGGTTAAATTCGTCACCTAGCACAGCAAAGGAATTTCATATTATTCGTGCCTTGTTCATACAATCTAAACTGTATGTAATTCATGTAGAGCGGACATTTTTATATGCACTAAAAAACCGAGAAAAGGGACTTTCAATTGACAGTTTTTCAACATTTACTGCCAAAATAGTTTTGATCTATTATACTCATTACTTACTTTGTTGTCAATATTAGCAATATTTGCAGAACTTTTAACATTTCAAAATTGTTATCTCCATCTGGAGTTCAGCACCTTTAATAGTTACTTTTCAAATAAAAAACAAAGAGTAAGAAACGTTATACACCCGGTAAACATAGAGTAGTGGTAAGTCGTGTTATACACCCGGTAAACATAGAGTATTGGTAAGTCATTTTATACACCCGGTAAACATAGAGTAGTGGTAAGTCATGTTATACACCCGGTAAACATAGAGTATTGGTAAGTCATGTTATACACCCGGTTAACATAGAGTAGTGGTAAGTCATGTTATACACCCGGTAAACATAGAGAAGTGGTAAGTCATGTTATACACCCGGTGAACATAGAGTATTGGTAAGTCACGTTATACACCCGGTTAACATAGAGTAGTGGTAAGTCATGTTATACACCCGGTAAACATAGAGTAGTGTTAAGTCATGTTATACACCCGTTAAACATAGAGTAGTTTTAAGTCATGTTATACAACTGGTAAATTCTATCCCAAAATAAAAAACACGGAGTAGTCGTAAGAAACGTTATACAGCCGGTACATTCTATCAAAGAGTAGTGGTAAGTCATGTTATACACCCGTTAAACATAGCGTAGTGTTAAGTCATGTTATACACCCGTTAAACATAGAGTAGTGGTAAGTCATGTTATACACCCGTTAGACATAGAGTAGTGTTAAGTCGTGTTATACACCCGGTAAACATAGAGTAGTGTTAAGTCATGTTATACACCCGTTAAACATAGAGTAGTGGTAAGTCATGTTATACACCCGTTAAACATAGGGTAGTGTTAAGTCATGTTATACACCCGCTAAACATAGAGTAGTCTTAAGTCATGTTATACACCCGTTAAACATAGAGTAGTGGTAAGTCATGTTATACGCCCGGTAAACATAGAGTATTGGTAAGTCACGTTATACACCCGGTTAACATAGAGTAGTTGTATGTCATGTTATACACCCGGTAAACATAGAGTAGTGTTAAGTCATGTTATACACCCTTTACACATATAGTAGTGGTAAGTCATGTTATACAACCGGTAAACACAGAGTAGTGGTAAGTAACGTTATACACCCGTTAAACATAGAGTAGTGGTAAGTCATGTTATACATCCGGTAAACATAGAGTAGTGGTAAGTCATGTTATACACCCGGTAAACATAGAGTAGTGGTAAGTCATGTTATACACCCGGTAAACATAGAGTAGTGGTAAGTCATGGTATACACCCGTTAAACATAGAGTAGTGGTAAGTCATGTTATACACCCGTTAAACATAGAGTAGTGGTAAGTCATGTTATACACCCGGTAAACATAGAGTAGTAGTAAGTCATGTTATACACCCGGTAAACATAGAGTAGTGGTAAGTAACGTTATACACCCGTTAAACATAGAGTAGTGGTAAGTCATGTTATACACCCGTTAAACATAGAGTAGTGGTAAGTCATGTTATACAACCGGTAAACACAGAGTAGTGGTAAGTCATGTTATACACCCGGTAAACATAGAGTAGTGGTAAGTCATGTTATACACCCGGTAAACATAGAGTAGTGGTAAGTCATGTTATACACCCGTTAAACATAGAGTAGTGGTAAGTCATGTTATACACCCGGTAAACATAGAGTAGTGGTAAGTAACGTTATACAGCTGGTAAACATAGAGTAGTGGTAAGTAACGTTATACAGCCGGTAAACATAGAGTAGTGTTAAGTCATGTTATACACCCGGTAAACATAGAGTAGTGGTAAGTCATGTTATACAACCGGTAAATTCTATCCCAAAATAAAAAACATGGAGTAGTGGTAAGAAACATTATACAGCCGGTACATTCTATCATAGAGTAGTGTTAAGTCATGTTATACACCCGTTAAACATAGAGTAGTGTTAAGTCATGTTATACACCCGTTAAACATAGAGTAGTGGTAAGTCATGTTATACACCCGTTAAACATAGAGTAGTGTTAAGTCATGGTATACACCCGTTAAACATAGAGTAGTGTTAAGTCATGTTTTACACCCGTTAAACATAGAGTAGTGGTAAGTCATGTTATACACCCGTTAAACATAGAGTAGTGTTAAGTCATGTTATACACCCGTTAAACATAGAGTAGTGGTAAGAAACGTTATACACTCGGTAAATTCTATCGCAAAATAAAATACATGGAGTAGTGGTAAGAAACATTATACACCCGGTAAATTCTATCGCAAAATCAAACAATCAGTCTGAAATAATCCAGGAGTGAATAGACTTTTGCGGTAAAATATTTGTGCATTTTCTCTTCCTGCTCACGCAAAGGTAATTAGGATTGTATCATCGGGTATGCAACAGGATATTAATTGTATGCACCTATTGATCCATTTGACGGGTGGAATCATGTTGACGCACTTGATATCAGAAATGTCATCTAGATATTTTAATTGGTAAATTCTAACATTCTTGTATAACCAGATCTTTGTCATTACCGTTCCCAAGAGGCTTCCCTTATTATTTATTGGACTAGATGGCGACGGATAAAGATCCATCCTGAATAAGGAAGCCTACCTGTAACAAACCTCTCTTCTCCTTCTCTCCAGTGATTACTGGATGACCTTGATTTCTTCAACATTCTTTATGGCTTCGTAGATGTTGTACCCTGTGGGCTGACCTGATACATGTAGGTCCAAATGAGCATTTCCACCTGCTCAGTCTATTTATAATATTACGCAAGTTGACTAAATCTTCTGACAGGCATATGTAAGTAGTATTTAAAACGTGTAGATCTTGATTAAATTAAAGTACATACAAATGACCTTGTTGTTTTTCTCATGAACGTAAAAAAGATTTAAAGGTACACGTATATTGTTTTGCTATTATCTGTCATTTCAATTTTTCGACCCTCCGTCTCTCGCGCCCATGTTTAAGATGTGTACGAGTGTTTAATTCCTCGCATATCATTATAGTTTGTAATCATTGTTGTTGTGGTAAGAGTGTCCGCCTTTAAAAAGGAGATATCTGGACAGGACATGCCGAACAGTTTCTGCAGCAAACGACTTTGAAAACATCGGGAAAACATAAGGAAACCCTCTATAAGGAGGATCAGGCTGCACTGGATCGTCGCCGGTTAAAATTCCAAAAGATTAGGTTAGGCGTGATCTTCCCCAATGTTTTGGAACTGTATAGCCTTGAGGTGACGTGTGTAAAATATAATATCAAGTAGTTGTAGTTATCATATAAAGGTACAACTGTTTGTCATTCGGTCGATAAGTTAGTTTAAGAATCTGAACCTTGAACCACGTTCTCACTTGACTCACATGTCGATTATCGAAACAAATAGGAAATGTTGTGAATGAACAATAGCTACTGGTAAACAATTTGCGACACATCTTATAAATATACTTAATTCAGTTATTATGACTATATCTGCTTCTTTCTTTTCTTTTGATATGTTCTATTCTATTCTATTCGATTCTGTTCTAGTCAATCGTATTCCATTCTGTTCTATTCAATCGTATTCTGTTAATTTCTACTGTATCCTTTTCTATACTGTTCTGTTCTATGTTATTATATTACGCGTTGTATTCTATTGCTGTATGTAATAATCTAATGATTTACACAATAAATGACCATCTTTCGATGGTTATGTATTCTAGTGTGACGTATAACGTTAACGCCCCAAAACAGCTTGGTATCTATTTTTTCATCTTGTGTTTAGCATGTGATGAACTCGTTTCAGGTCAAAGGGAAGTAATTCGGATTGACTAGCAGGGCAGACAATTTCAGATGAATATATGAGATGGAAGTTGTCTCCCATTGGACAATAATGATTTTGTTGTAAGTTGAAAGTGTTGTTTATTAAGTTGAATAACCTGTGACTGATCTATAATATAAATAGTGTTTGCTTTAACTATGTTGACACAATAAGAGTAATTTTCAGAACATGCTGTATTTTCTGAAATTGAAAGTAAGATTTGACCTCGTAACTCTGTCAAAAATCGGTGAACATGTGAGTTTGTTTTGCTTTTTTGGTAGTTCTAATAATGAACTTTAATTTGATACAGGTACATGTATATGTGTTAATTCATTTGATATTAACGGACCATAACCCATAATGCTATAATGTTCGCCTATGGAAAATGAATTCCTTCCCTTTGGCCGAAACAGCTCCACTAGGGGGTAGCGTAATTAAACGTATATATACATCACAGAATTTGCGAAGTATTTTTGCAAAAATTCCTCGCAACATGTGACGAATACATTTGTGTGTAAAATAGGGCTCAACACAGCTTATATTAATCATGCTCGATGTCTACTTCCTGTATACTTAACCAGTACTCGCGCAGTTTGTGTGGAAAAATCCCACAGGCAGAACCCGCGCATCACATAATTTAAATTGCGTTGCTGTGAATCCCTTTATTTTAGAAACCTTTAAAATACATCATCCGGTATAAACAAGTTTGTGTTTCTAAAATCCCAATATATAATCTAACAATCACATGTTATTCACATATAGAGGTAAACCTGTGTTAAAGACCACCTTGTGCATAAATGATCCTGTAATTAAAGACCACCTTTGAACAAAGACCAGATTGTTGCCTCCCAATTGGTTCCACTATATTTCCATAATACAATTAAACCGGGTACAATTTGTATTTTCAAGATCCCTTAAAATAATTCAACATTAATCACAGTCAATATGTTTATGAAAATGCACTATTCGATTAGTTCTGTATTTCAAAACATGCATACCAACAATAAAAAAACGAATTTTGCAGCTAACAATCCTATTTGTAGTTGCGTCTTAAACTATTCTGATTAAAGGCAACTATTTAATATAAATTATTTTTTACTTTTAAAGTTTGCACTAAAGAATTATAAATGAGCCGCACGAGAAAACAAACATTATGGATTCTGCGTAATGTATCGACCCAGATCAACCTGCGCAGTCCGCGCAAGCTTATCCGGGCAGACACATTCCGTCTCGAAAAGATAGGTGTATAGCGCAATGATTCCTGAAACAGAAAATCCACAGGAGGCGAAAAGTGTCGGGCCGGGTTAGCCTGCGCGGCATGCTTAGGCTGATCCTGGTCGATAATTTACGCAGAGTCCACAATGTTGATTTTCTCGTAATTAGGCTCATATTAAAGTTCATGACAGTGCAGTTATAATCACATAAATGTAACACACCTTCAACGATCAAAGTCTTCAAGCGTATCCAAGTGCATGCACAAGATCTCACTAGACGTCTTACCGTCGGCAAATATAAAACCTGGAACGGAAGCGCCACTAGTTCTATTCCAATATGTCTTTGAATGATTTTAAAATGTGTCATCAAGACCTCAAATGAATAGACGCTTCTGATTAATAATTAATTCAAAACGCACATTGCCCATGGACAGTGCGCCAGTATACACTCATGAATAACCAATGCATCTTGCATCACATATCCAATAGTGTTGTCGGATAGCCAGCAACATCGGTAGTATTCGAATCCGAGACTTTTGGAGTAAATGAGATCATTTGGCGATGCCAAGAAGGTCTGCCGTGAGTGACATAACACACTGGCCTCTGCATAAGACATGCAAGAAACGGGCTTGCTCGGGTCTCTGTATTTGATGCTAAACACTGAAAAATAAAGAAAAGTAATGTATTAATAAGATATTCACATTAGTTTAGTTGATGACAGTTGTACAGTGGTAGAGCGTCGGCCTCAAGCACCAACTGTCCCAGGTTCGAATCCCGTGATGAGCGGGTACTGACTTGGGGATTTTTCCACACAAACTAAAGCAATTACTGGTTGTGTCTCCAGGAAACAACCATCGAGTGTGATTAATATAAGCTTAAAGCTTAATTCGTAATCGATATTAAATAAAAAAGAATAAATTAGTTAAGTTTAATTTGATGGATACCATATTGATTGAAAAGAGGTGCTTACGACGTTCACTGATTTCTCTAAATTTCTGCTTTCTGACTAATTAACATCCCGCATATATTTGAACCGGAAACATAGCTCTATAAGAATCTGCTTGAGAAGCTGGAGGTCAATTGATTGTTTGGTGTTTAACGCCCATATCAACAATATTTCAGTTATATCGCGGCGTTTCCTGGGTAAGTAACTAGTACTACTGGCCCATTTATTCTGACACCAGCCAGTCAGTCGTGTGCTAACACCGCAACCCTGAGCGCCAAGGATGGCAGCCACTACTACCATGTTTAAAGTCTTTGGTATGACCCGACCGGGGATCGAACCCACAACCTCCCGCACCCAAGGCGGACGCTCTATCAATACACCACCGAGGCAGTCTAAAAATGTTCCTTCTGATATGGCTGATAGGTGAGCAACAGACTGGTTGACAAATGATACGGAATTCCTGTACCTGGCTCTTGACAACGAGATCAGTTCACTAACAAGGAACACATTGACTAGCCTTATCGATAGAGGTTAAACAATTATAAAAAAATCGTTTTAGTAACATAGATTGCCTTTACAATGCCCGTAAGGAAGAGTCATTAAACCCAAAACGCCGGGCATGGCTTTTATGTAGAAAGAATGTTGTTTATTCTATCAGATCAAGACTTGTAGGTCAATTAGTACGTAAACTGTACCTCTATATTCAGGTATTCGCCGTAAGCAAGTGGGATCTTTGACGAGGCGTCCCGGGTACGATCCCCGTATGTATCGGTTATGGTTGTGTGTTCTTGGGCTGCGCACATTTACAAGACTTGCACTGCTTTGTCATTGATAGATCATGAAAACGTGTCGCCGTGATATAACTGAAACACGCCAAAAACGGCTTGAAACCCCAATAAAAACTCAAACCTGTGTATTCTTTCCTACTCAAGGTTGTCCATGCTGCATCTACCTCCAGATACATTTCTGCTTCGCCTTCATGAGTTACATCTGTAATACCTAACCAGCATATCTTCTCTTGAGCGTTCCATGAAATCGTCCTGTAATTCCCCCGTCGTACACTCTCCTTGGCGCATTGAATGAGGCTATCCAGTGTAGTGATTTCAATTTCAACGAGATCCGATCGGAGCTTGTTTCCATCCCAATGGAGATTTCTGAATTCGTGCTCAACTGATCCAGCTAATACAACGTGTTTGTTTTTTAAAAGAATATTGCACATTAATAAAACATTTATTAAACAAATTACAGCCATTCTTAACATAATGCTGTTTTGTCTTTAATATCAGATTTTACTAGTATTCATTATATTATAACATAGAAAGTAACACGTTCCCTTTCACTACAATCGTATACAAGAATATGAAACAGGCCGGATACAAATGTATTATATGAGCCGCGTCTAGCGATTTCCATTGATTTTTACACAATGCACCACTTATAAGGTATATTTGCGTTCATATGGGCTAGACTATTTGGTTTTGTCAGAAAATGTATTTAGATCTACATGACATAAAATCCTGACGATGAAAACCATGTTGAGACTGTGCAGAGCTATAGATAAGGAGCAGTATACAGCACTTTTCCTCACAATATCTATCTTAAAGTCAAACCAAACCCTTTGCTGTCGGTACTCAAAAGGATCGTCTTATTGAAACGAATCCTTTGTTTACCAACAGCAAAATCTCTCCAGAACGGATGCTATGCTTTTTCATTTATGATAATAGCTGTTTCGTTTCCAATTCAGTTTATTGTTGTATTCCTTTAGTTCAATTTATAAGCAATATCGAAACTACATAAAACAACAGTTAAGTTCTGCAATTGCTTTTTAACAATAGACGAGTATGTCCTTTATCATACGACGTTGGTTTGGTAAAACTGTAAACATAGATACTCAGGTAAAACTATGCCGCTATATATAAAGATGAAATGCGTACCATCATTTCGCATTTTTCTGCTTAATTGGTATATTTTCTTTTGTATTGCACTATATTTTATGCTGCGTACATTCCTTTGAAATAGATAAAAAGATCCGCCCTGCCGGGTATCTCCTAAAATCAGTTCAGTTTAATAAGTTTCTATTTATGACATTTCGATCTGTGTCTAGCGACATTGTTTTTGAAATTAGGTCAATAAACAGTAACCCCATTGGTCTTTGTCAAACATGTTCGGTTTTGTCTTTGTTTCTCGTCCGTTTGCATTATACCAAGAACATAAAAGCCGTCCTGCGAGAAAATTAACATTTTGGACTCTGCGTAACGCATCGACACGGATCATCATACGCATGCCGCGCAGGCTTACCAGGATAGACACGTTTGTCGCCTCCTGTGGATTTTCTTTTTCAGGAATCATTAATCTGTACATCTATCCCTCCGAGACGGAATGTGTCGGCACGGATCGGTCTGCGCGGACTGCGCAGGCTGATCTGGATCGATACATTACGCAGAGGCCATAATGTCGGTTTTCTCGCGGGATGGCTGAATTATCGGTGATGTTGTGGGGTATAATTTTGATGACATCTTACGAAAGGTCGTTATTTTGATCTATTGGATGTACTTGGTGCGAGTTGTACGTATGTTGAAGCGTTTTCAATCAGATGATTTTAATCAGATTGTACAAACCTACGACGTATGCTTTTGGACAGATTTAAAAGTGTTTTAAAGGCATTTGTAGAACTCCGTGTTAGCAAATGTTTCAAGCAGTTTCGAAATGAATGCAAGACATATAGCACAAATGAAAAATTATAAGTTACCATGATGCATTGTGTCGTTCATGAAATGACAACAATGAGGTCCGTATATAGAGTCTGAGCTGTCCCACAGGAAAACCAACATTATGGACTCTGCGTAATTTATCGAACCAGAGCAGCCTGCGCAGTCCGCGTAGGCTATTCCGGGCAGACACATTCCGTCTCAGGGGGATAGAGGTATAGAGTAATGATTACTGAAACGGAAACTCCACAGGAGGCGAAAAGTGTCTGCTCGGATTAGCCTGCTCGGCACGCTTAGGCTGATCCGGGTCGATACTTTACGCTGAGTCCACACTGTTGGTTTTCTCGTGGGATGGCTCAGATTCTATATACGGACCTTATTGTTGTCAATTTATGAACGATACAATGCACCATGGTAACGTGTATTTACATGCGCTCTTTATCTACATGAAGGATATGCAATTCCATTTCCGCTTTTAATTTTCACTTTCGGCAAACCTTTGTATTATCTGACACATTTAATCGCGTCAGTCGACCTTCATTCAAATTATAAGTACTGTAAGTCAATGTGATTTCTGAGCGGAGCCTCTCCAGATCAACATAGAGCTGGTTCATCCGCTCTAGAGAGGTGTTGATGTTAAGAGGTTAATTCATCCGCTCTAGAGAGGTGTTGATGTTAAGAGGTTAATTCATTAACGAATCAATTCTTCGATATGTCTGTAGCGGACAACTTTAAACAAGCTTTATATTTGAGTCGACTCGCAATAACTCGAACATTTGATAATTCAAGTCTTGTCTTCCAACTCTGTTCTTTTATTCCTGGTCAGGCATGGGAAGATGAGCAAATACTTGTAGATGTTTGAGTAACGTACCAATAGGCATCCAGACCAAAGTCAGTAGGACTTGTATATCACATGAATAAAACACATAAGAACAGATTGAATGTAAATGACCACCTTTTCAGATATGTCGAAATGTGTTTCAATTAGAGAAGAGTTAACATTTAAACAGCAAATCCTCACTTGTACGGATGCGTTTCCTTTCAACCGCTCTTTGTTGCTCTTGAGGAGGTGCTTCCCATGTTCACATTGACTTACTTGTCAGTGGAATTAAGGTCGACTGTTCATGTATTCATGACGCGATTAAGTTGACAGAAAGAACAAAGGTTCCTGAAAGCGAAACAAAAAAGCGGAAATTGCAATTCATAAAATTCATTTAGATAAATAGTGCGTGTAAATACTAGTAACGACCGTCCACTCCAAAATTATTCAGAGTTTTCATTTATCATTCGGCAGATGCGGGAGAACTTGAGTTGTTATACAAAGAGGGCTTCGCTCCACAGAGGGACCGTTCTGCGCGGTTACACTTTAGAACATTCTGTATGGTTGAGAAGGGCCGAGGGCCAATGGCCAATGCTTAGTGCATGCGTCTTGGTACATAGCCATAGCACCTTTGCGATAATGTTTGCATTGCGCCTTTGATTATTTACACAATTTAATTGAACTGCTATGGAATAAAATGCGAAGATTAAAGACTTGTGCGAGATGGCAAAACAGAAAAAACAAACCGAATTGGACTGTACGATTGATAATCAATTTCGCCGTCGTGTGTCAGTGTGTCTGTCCGGCTGTCTGTCTGTCTGTCTGTCTGGCTGGCTGTATCTCTGTCTGTTTCTCTGTCTGTCTATTTATATCCATCTCTCTCTCTCTCTCTCTCTCTCTCTCTCTCTCTCTCTCTCTCTCTCTCTCTCTCTCTCTCTCTCTCTCTCTCTCTCTCTCTCTCTCTCTCTCTCTCTCTCTCTCTCTCGCTCCATCTATCTATATATCTATATATATATCTATCTATCTATCTATCTATCTATCTATCTATCTATCTATCTATATATCTATCTATCTATCTATCTATCTATCTATCTATCTATCTATCTATCTATCTATCTATCTATCTATCTATCTATCTATATATCTATCTATCTATCTATCTATCTATATATATATCTATCTATCTATATATCTATCCATTAAACGCTCTCAGCGTCCCGAAAGTAGCCTCTTCAATGTTCAAAACCAGGCCACCTCATTTGTTATGTAACAACAGTTTTAGACTAGTTTGATAACTCAAAGTCAAACACTACTTATTTCAAATGAGACAGTTCGTTATGAGCTGTCCCATTTGAACAAAACAACTCAATATTTTCATTAAGATTCGTCTACAATGAAATAATAATATATAAAACCAATCCATCATTTTCTAACTTGATCACATTGCGGTTCGGAACTTTCTTTTTTGAATGCGATTACCGAGTTTTAACAATGTTTTAGCACTTTCATTTGACTTAGTCAATGTTGTATGCTCTACCAGGCTTTATTTTGAATTTTCTTAAGTCATTCTAATGTATTATTTCATTGAATATGTAACGATGATAATAACACAGTGCGGACTAAGATTGGACTGTAACTTTGTGCAGATCAACTTCAATAATGTTCTCGAACGTTCGATATCTAAATCTAAGACCTGTCAAGTATATTAAGGGATAACACTTCTTGATGGTGTGGTGTTAACTTACAGTTAAACAAAGACAACGGTGTTACATATAGATCTATTACGCACTGAATGACCGGCTGAGTGTCTGACTGGAGTGACCTAATGGCTAAGCGGTGTCAAACATCATTGGAGCGGAGAAACTGTTACGCCTGTCTGTAGGATTTGTAGAGCTAAACTCTTTTTAATGTCCAGACCACTTATCAGTAAATAACCTGTATCAGTAAACTATCAGTAAATAACCTGTATCAGTAAACTATCAGTAATAACATGTATCAGTAAATATCATGTATCAGTAAACTATCAGTAAATAACCTGTAACAGTAAACTATCAGTAAATAACATGTATCAGTAAATATCATGTATCAGTAAACTATCAGTAAATAAGCTGTATCAGTAAACTATCAGTAATAACCTGTATCAGTAAACTATCAGTAAATAACCTGTATCAGTAAACTATCAGTTAATAACATGTATCAGTAAACTATCAATTAATAAACCTGTATCCAGTAAACTATCAGTAAATAACCTGTATCAGTAAACTATCAGTTAATAACCTGTATCAGTAAACTATCAATTAATAACCTGTATCCAGTAGTAAACTATCAGTAAATAACCTGTATCAGTAAACTATCAATTAATAACCTGTATCTAGTAAACTATCGGTAAATAACCTGTATCAGTAAACTATCAGTTAATAACCTGTATCAGTAAACTATCAATTAATAACCTGTATCCAGTAAACTATCAGTAAATAACCTGTATCAGTAAACTATCAGTTAATAACATGTATCAGTAAACTATCAATTAATAACCTGTATCCAGTAAACTATCAGTAAATAACCTGTATCAGTAAACTATCAGTTAATAACCTGTATCAGTAAACTATCAATTAATAACCTGTATCAGTAAACTATCAATTAATAACCTGTATCAGTAAACTATCAATTAATAACCTGTATCAGTAAACTATCAATTAATAACATGTATCAGTAAACTATCAATTAATAACCTGTATCCAGTAAACTATCAGTAAATAACCTGTATCAGTAAACTATCAGTTAATAACCTGTATCAGTAAACTATCAATTAATAACCTGTATCAGTAAACTATCAGTAAATAACCTGTATCAGTAAACTATCAATTAATAACCTGTATCTAGTAAACTATCAGTAAATAACCTGTATCAGTAAACTATCAGTTAATAACCTGTATCAGTAAACTATCAATTAATAACCTGTATCCAGTAAACTATCAGTAAATAACCTGTATCAGTAAACTATCAGTTAA
>JASEVX010000619.1:0-75613 GCA_031761405.1 Serripes groenlandicus
GCTTTCAACAGTTTTATAGTTATATCAAGGCAAATTGCGTTTTACTCCGCTTTTAACAGTTTTATAGTTATATCACGGCAACTTGCGTTTTAATTTGCTTCCAACAGTTTTTGGCCGGATTGCTCTAGCAATTCCGGTCTATAGATAGGCGATGTCCGTCTGTCTGTCTGTCCTTCAACATTTTGGTTAAAGTTTCAGGTTGAGGCAAATCTCGGCACTGGAAAGGGTTACAAACTTGAAACTTTGCCTGAAGGTAACCAGTAACAAGTTCTATTGATTTCTATGGTTACTTTGACCTTGACCTTGGTTTGTTGATTTTCAAGGTCAATTTGCCGACAATCCGGCCTTACCGTCTTCAACGGTTTCTTGTTTAAAATTATTTTGACATTCACCATAGTAAGAGGAACGAGTTGGTTTTGTGACCGTTCAGATAAAGAGCAGCCTGTTCATCATCTGCTTTGTTCACATTTTACTCTCATAAGGTTGTAAGAAGATTTAGTCAATATAACCCTTTCCCTCATATAGACGCTTTCTGATGCCTCTGCAGCAGAATGCTTTTTTAAAACATGGTAACAAAAGAAGAAATTGCTCACAATGTTTTCCACTTTTAGTCATAGGTTATCCATTCAATCATAGAGATTTTCTATTTTTGGACAGAATTTGTATTAAGTCGTCTGCTGTAGAATTGTCGTATGAAGGAAAGGGATGAGTAGATTCTACAAAGACTGAGCAGATAGACAAGGTGGTTTGAACCTACTGTTCAGATATTCCAACTTGTACCTTTTCCAATGCACTGGCTCATAATTATTTTTGTAATTAAAGGAACGATGTTTTAGAAAAGAGTAGAAACATTGTGGAAAAAAGGAAATGGGGGTTGGGTAAACTGTTTTAATCTCCTAAATATCTTTTATTGTCAACCCAAACTCTATCTTGGTGCACAAAAGAAATGTCTCAGTGAGAGGGTTCCTTTGAGTACCAACAACATAGTGCATGAGGGTCAAATAAGAATTTTAGAACATGACATGACTTATCATAGATCTCTGTAGATAAAATGACTGAACACAACTTCTTGTTTATTTACAGATATTTATTGTACTTATAAGCTGGCAGGTGTGATTGTTTATCAAGTTATAGTGAGTGTGGATTATTGTACAGATCTCAATGCAATAGTGTGCCTTTTTACAACTAATCTTATATCTGCGTTACTTAATGCGCTATCCATTCTCATACTAGGAAAGGTAGGTAACACTGTAATTTATTAACCTCTTTCCCACATACATCATATCTGCAGCGGACAATTTCCAAAATATCTAGTTAAAATAACGGAAAAACTCTATTTGAAAAAAATATCATGGAAGAGTGTTGAAAACATAAATATCATTATGAGCAATTTCTCTTTTTGTCACAATATTATTTAAAAGTTGTTTGCTGCAGAGGGATCAATTGTCTCCATGTGGGAAAGGGAAAGGGTTAAATCTTTCCCACATGCACAAGCATTTTGTACAGCGTCTGCAGCGGAAATATTGAAAACATTTTGGCAAAAGGAGAAATTGCTTGTCATAAGCAATTTCCCCTTTTGCCACAATGTTTTCAAAGCTAGTTAAAAATCATACTTTCGTTTTATTGAAATATTTCATATGAATATTTCATATGTTTGATCAGATGTTGTATCATTGTTTGTTACAAAAGGTTTTAATTTGATTTATTTGAAAAGTAAAATATTTGTAAGATCCCCATTATCCGAGCATCTGTAGCTCAGTCTGTAGTGAAGCAGCTGTCAAACCAATGCTTGGCAAACATTCTTTCCCATGTTTTACAAAAATCACTTCGACAAGCATCATTTGTCTTCAACCAATGGGCCAACAGTCTATGTGGAAAAGAAACCAGTCACTTGGAAAGTATGTTATGTGGAGTTATGTTGTGGGAAAGCCAGTAAACAAATGAGCAGTCAAAGCTCCAGGAAAACCAATCTTTATCTTATCATTTCAAGTTCAGAAAAGAACCAAGCTTGACCTCCATTTATGCAGATGGAAATTAAATGACCCGTAACTTTATCTTTTTAGTTTTTAGCTCCACTGGCTGAAAGCCAGTCGAGCTTATGTCATGGCGAATTGTCCGTCGTGCGTCCGTGCGTGCGTTAACTTTTTCCTTTAAACGACTTCTTCTCCCTAACCACTTGGCCAATTTGGTTGAAACTTCATGGGAAGCATCCTCTCAATGTCCTCTACTAAATTCCTTCAATTTTTTTTGATCCATTCAAAATTCTGGTTTCCATGGCAACCAAAAGAAAAAAATAGTGAGAACTTAAAAAATCTTCTTCTCCGAAAGTGTCAGGCCGATTTTCAAATAATTTTGTAGAAATGTTCCTTGGGTGACCCTTTATTAGATTCCTTCAAGAAATTTTGATTGGGCGAAAAACATGGCCGCCAGGGGGCGGGGCTTTTTTGCCTTATATAGCTATAGTGAAAACTTAAATAATCTTCTTCTCAAAAAGTGTTCAGCAGATTTTCAAATAATTATGTAAAAATGTTCCGTGGGTGACCCTCTATCAGATTCCTTCAAGCCATGTTGATTGGTAAAAAAACATGGCCGTCACAGGGCGGGGCTATTTTGCCTATATGGCTAAAGAGCAAACTTAAAAAATCTTCTCCTCCAAAAGTGTCAGGCCGATTTTCAAATAATTTTGTAGAAATGTTCCTTGTGTGAACCTTAATTAGATTCCTTCAAGAAATGTTGATTGGGCGAAAAACATGGCCGCCATGGGGCGGGGCTTTTTTGCGTTATATAGCTATAGTGAAAACTTAAAACATCTTCTTCTCCGAAAGTGTTCAGCCGATTTTCAAATAATTTTGTAGAAATGTTCATTGGGTGACCCTCTATCAGATTCCTTCAAGCCATGTTGATTGGTCGAAAAACATGGCCGCCAGAGGGCGGGGCTATTTTGACTTATATGACCATAGTGAAAACTTAAAAAATCTTCTCCTCCGAAAGTGTCAGGCATATTTTCAAATAATTTTGCAGAAACATTCCTTTGGTGACACTCTACAAGATTCCTTTAAGCCATGGTGGTTGGTAAAAAAAATAGCCACCACGGGGCAGGGCTGTTTGGAGATTTTATTTTTGCCTTATGGCCGTGGAGCGATACTGGCCCTCTTGGGCCTCTTGTTTCTTTAATACAATATTGCAAAAAAAATGTTGCTCATAGATACCTCTACATGTACCCTAGTTGCCAAAGTGGCACATTTATTTTGTAACATAGAAGTATAGTGAGTTTTCTTTATTACAGATATATGATTGGGTTGCAGTTAAACTAACAGAATGGGGTAAGTTAAGGTTTTCTCATATACAGATGGTTTCTGACCCCTCTGCAGAAGATTACTTTTGATATCATTGTGACAAAAGGAGAAATTGCTCATAATGAGCAATTTTTCCTTTATCCACAATGCTTTCAACTTTTTACAGTAATAACAATTTCATTAGTAGGGATTTTCTATTTTCTTGCTTCGATGTTTTTAAAGTTGTCTGTTGCAGATTTGTTGTAATTGGAAAAGAGTTAAACTTTTCCTACCTTCAACAAATCTGCCACAGTTGAATGTTATAACTGAATATGAGAGCACACTCATGCAATTTGATGAAAGTTTGCCAATCTGTTTATTTAATGAAGATAAATCTTTGCCTCTTTATTTATTTTATGCTAGAGTGCATAATATTAAAAAATTTACTTTCATTTTTATTTGACATTGCCAACCAAATGATAACCATGATAAGTCTCATAAAACAGATACTTAAAAATATGATGGCCTGAGATGCTCTAAGTCAATTTTGACATGAATGTCATGCGATTTGAGAAAAATGTAACAAACTCTGAAACTTTCCATCCTTACAGTTTCTGGAGAAAAAAGATTTGTTTACAGTTATTCAATTAAATCTCTTGATGATAATAATCTTTGGCACAGAAATACATCCTTGAAAGTGAATAGACATTGGGATCAATATGACCCTTATGAAATATTGTGGATATATAATGTATTGCTTACTCTGAGGCCCACATAGATGATTGGGACAACCTAAATGTGTAGCCTCTTTAAATAAAGTCATTATAATTTTTTCATTATTATTATTATTATTATATCCCCAAAACTCAATGGATATATTGTTTACAAAAGACGTCTGTGGCAGATGAGTCGTAATGCATCTGCAATTGGGAAAGTTAAGCATATGAGCCATTTCATGAGAAAGCCAACATTATGGACTCTGCGTAATGTATTAACTCAGGTCAGCCTGCGCAGTCTGTGCAGTCTAATACAGGCCGACACATTCCATCTCAGGGAAATAGAGGTATAGAGTAATGAGTCCTGAAACCAAGAACCCACAGGAGGCAAAATGCTTTATTCAGGGTTGGCCTGTGCGGCATGCTTAGGCTGTTAAGGGTGTATGCTTTACGCAGAGTCCATAACGTTTGTTTTCTCGCGGGATGGCTCATATCTAGATGATACACACACCAAAAAAAAAATTGGCCTCTACATGTTATAATTCTATCATTATCTTTTCAGAAAATCATCAAACCCAAACTCAATATGACAATGCTTTAATCATCAAGATGTTTGCCTTTCAATTTGCCAACAGCTTTAATCGTGCTTCTACATTGCATTTTTTAGAGGGGTCAGTATATTCATTTTTATACGCCGCCGGAGGCGGTCGTATATTGGCGTCATCTTCTCCGTATGTACGTTCATTTCTTGTGAACGCAACTCCTCCTACGTTTCTGACCTGGCTTCGAAAGAATGTTGTGTAAGTACTGGTGTGGGAAAGCCAGGAAAATATGGGTAGGTGCACTGACCGCCATGATATGACCAAAGCTGTTGAAAGCGGCGTTAAACTCCAAACAAAACGTTTCTGACCTTATCTTTTCAAAACTTGGTCAATGTCATAAATATAATGTGTAGATGTGCATGAAGCGGCGATTTTCCGGTTCATTGATATTTGCAAGATTTATGTCCCTTGTAACTTAGTCTCTGTAGCTGATTGATATTGCAGCCTTGTGAACGCAACTCCTCCTATGTTTCTGACCGAATCTTTTCAAAACTTGGTCAATGTCATGGCTATAATGGGTAGATGTGCATGAAGCTGCGATTTTCTGGTTCATTGATTTTTGCAAGAGTTAAGTCCCTTGTAACTTAGTCTCTGTAGCTGATTGATATTGCAGCCTTGTGAACGCAACTCCTCCTATGTTTCTGACCGAATCTTTTCAAAACTTGGTCAATGTCATGACTATAATAGGTAGATGTGCATGAAGCGGCGATTTTTGGTTCATTGATTTTTGCAAGATTTATGTCCCTTGTAACTTAGTCTCTGTAGCTGATTGATATTGCAGCCTTGTGAATGCAACTCCTATGTTTCTGACCGAATCTTTTCAAAACTTGGTCAATGTCATGACTATAATGGGTAGATGTGCATGAAGTGGCGATTTTCCGGTTCATTAATTTTTGCAAGATTTATGTCCCTTGTAACTTAGTCTCTGTAGCTGATTGATATTGCGGCTTGCGAACGCAACTCTTTCTACGTTTCTGACTGAATCTTTTCAAAACTTGGTCAATATCATTACTATAATGGGTAGATGTGCATGAAGCAGGGATTTTCCGGTTCAGCAATTTTTGCAATAGTTATGCCTTTCGAAACTTGGTCTCTATAGCATATTCACTTGAGAACGCAACTCAAGTTTCCAAACAGGTAGAAGTGCATAAAGCAGGGATTATCCGGTAGAGTGGTTTAACCCATCCTAGCTTTCTTTTTCCTTCTGCAGGTAATCAATTGACCTACATAAAATGTTCTTATTTACTACCATTCACAAAACTAGTGCCTCTGTCATATAGAGGGGGTGGGGCTCGGTGACTGAATAGGTATAAGCGGACGTACCCCAGAGCCTCTTACTACAGTTGGTTTGAGTCCACTCAGGGACACATGTTAGGAGGGATTACAGTCCCTGCTGAAGGTTGATGGTTTTCATTGGGTAAAGTGTCAAAAAGGTTGTTAAAAACAACAAAACAAATTCACATATGGAGCTATGGAGTATTGAAAATTTGAAATATGAACTTACATTCACCCTTTTAGGAGCATACAGTTTTATTTGTATATATAACTTCTCTGCTTTTTAGTTAATACCAAAGTCAGCTAGGCTGGTAAGCAGAGTAAGACTTTCAACTCTGAACAAGTGTGGATAAACTGTTTTGCACCCGGCTGCCCCTGCAGGGATCGAACCTACTACCCAGGCAACCATGATCTCAGGTCCCTGTCTCTTCCAGCTAAGCTAACTGGTCTCACAGACTTCATTTTAAGCTTATGTATACAGACATGTTAAAAGCAATAATTAAAAGGACCAATCTTGATCTTTATATTTTGTGGCGGCACTGGCACTCTTGTTATATTTAGTTACCCTTTCCCACATACAGCAAAGCTGCAGCAGACCACTTTGAAAATATTTTGACAAAAAATAGAAAATCTTTATAATTGAATGGGTAACCTATGTCGAAAAGAGGAAAACATTGTGGCAAAAGGAGAAATTGCTCGTTTACAGCAATTTCTTCTTTTGTCAAGTTATGTTTTCAAAAAGCTGTCTGCTGCAGAGACGTCAGAAAGCGTCTATATGAGGGAAAGGGTTAACCCCTTCTTAACTGAAGCAAATCTGCAGCAGATGACTTAGAAAACATCTGGACATCAATATGGAAAAGCTACATAAATGAAAGAATAAATATATAAATCAAGTTGAAATCATTGTGACAAAAGATGTCTGCATCAAAATGCATTTGTATGTGGAAAAGTGAAAATAAACAAGTCAATCACACTTTTACTGATATTAGTCAATGGTTATTAGTAGGCAACACACATGTTTATTCTCAAATAAATAATAGAAGGTCTACTTACAGAAGATACAGATCTAGTTTATCCCTTTCCCTCATATAAACTTATTTTGACACATTTGCAGCAGGCAGCTTTTTAAAACTTTTTGACAAAAAGAAGAAATTTCTACTTTTGCCACAATGTTTTCAACTCCGTTCAGTAGTTTTCAGTCATAGGGATTTTCCATATGTTTGCCAAGATGTTTTACAAGTTGTCTGCTGCAGATTGTTGTAAAGGTTTTGGTCATTCTGGAAACGTACAGTAACAAGTTGGCCATACATTTGGTTTGACCTGTTGGAACTACTTGATATAAATATTCTTTATGACCAGACTGATATTTCTACTGATATCAAAATAATTGATTTTGTGGCCATCACATTTACCTTTGACATTCTTTAGCCTTTTCCCCACATACAGCAAATCTACAGCAGCTGCCTTTGAACAAATCTACAAAATAAATTGGAAAATCTCATTTGAGAAAAGGGAAATTATTATTTAGAGATGAATACATAGTATCAAAAGGAGAGAAATTGCTGATTATGAGCAATTTCCTCGTTTGCCAGAATTTTTTCAAAAGTTGTCTACTGCATATATTTCAACATGCGTCAAGTGGAAACGGGCAGTGTTTAAAAGTGGGAGAGGATAAAAATAATGCTGTTTACCTGAGAATGTTTATAAAAGATTGATTTGTAGAATAGAAGTCAATGTCAGCCATGTTTTTCTCTTATGTTACAGAAGTTTGATAGTGTAGGTGTGTTCTGGTTGGGGTCAGAATACAAGGACGCCTGTGAAGGTGGAAACTGTATGTCTCAACTCTCATTTCAAGTGCTCATTTTCATGTTGGCCAAACCATTCCCAAAGTTCTTCAAAGATATTATATTACCATAAGTACATCAAGTTTATCCCTCATCACACATGCAGACGCTGATTGACGTATCTGCAGAAAAGACCTATTATTTACAGATAGTTTCCATATGTTTTCAAATTCATCTGCAGTTCTGTATAGGAAAGGGTTAACTAAGAAGTGTGAGATTTTACAACATGCTCAAATAGTGAATGCTCAGCTTTGATTTTTCTGTTTGACTAATCTGTAATTGAGGCAAGCCAAATAAAAATTTAAGGTTAAAAAATATATCATAATGATAATATGCATATCGGCACAGCTGGTTTAGGGTCAGTATCTGTTGTCCAGAGCATGCCTCAAAAGTTTGGGGAGAAATTTTATTTTGTAAAGAAGGAATATCTACAATGTGACTGACTGGTTGTTAAAATATTCACACGAAAATTTCCACTACCATTTTTAGCTCGACTTTTCGAAGAAAGGGCTAGCTATACTTCTCACGTCATCGTTGGCGTTGGTGTCACACATTGGTTAAGGTTTTTTTACCAATTTCATTGGGGGGTATATAGGAGTCACTGTGGCTGTCGGCCGGAAGCCATATTTTGTCCTGCCTATTTTTTACAAAACACTTAATGGAATTCAATAAAATTTTACATGAAGCTTCTATACCAAGAGGAGATGTGCATACTCTAAAGGTTTGGTCGATTCCGTCTGTCCGTCACACCTAACCTTGTCCGGCCCGCATCTTAACCATGCATCATAGGATTTGAAAGAAACTTGGCACAAACGTTAACCATGATGAGGCAGCGTGTCGCGCACAAGACCCAGGCCTGTACCTCAAATGTCAAAATGAGTACTATTTGATAGAACAGTACCTTGTCCGGCCTGCATTTCAACCATGCATCATAGGATTTCAAAAAACTTGGCACAAACGTTTACCATGATGAGGCAGCGTGTCACGCACAAGACCCAGGCCTGTACCTCAAATGTCAAGGTCACACTTGGAGGTCAAGGTCAAAATGAGTACTATTTGATAGAACAGTACCTTGTCTGGCCTGCATTTCAACCATGCATCATAGGATTTCAAAGAAACTTGGCACAAACATTCACCATTATGAGGCGGTGTGTCGCTCACAAGACCCAATCCTGTACCTCAAAGGTCAAGTCACACTTAGTATTATTTTAAAGGACAGTACCTTGTCCGGCTCACATTTCAACCATGCATCATAGGATTTCAAAGTAACTTGGCACAAATGTTCACCATGATGAGGGTGGCTTGTACCTCAAAGGTCAAGGTCATGATCAAAGGTCAAAATGAGTACTGTTGAAAGGACTTCCTTTTTAGCTCGTCTGATTTTTAGCTCTACTGGCCAAAGGCCAGAAGGGCTTATGTCGTGGCGATTTGTCCGTCGTCCGTAAACAATTTCTTGTTAACACGATACAGTCTTCACTTTTGATTGTATCTCAACCAAACTTATACAGTAGTTAGATATCCATGAGAGCTCGGTTCCTTTCGAAAACCAGCCAGATCCGCCCATGCATGACTGGATTATGGCCCTTGAAATGGTCAAAATTGCTATAAAAGAGCTTGTTAACACGATAAAGTCTTCACTTTTGATTGTATCTCAACCAAACTTATACAGTAGTTAGATATCCATGAGAGCTCGGTTCCTTTTTAAAACCAGCCAGATCCGCCTATGCATGACTGGATTATGGCCCTTGAAATGGTCAAAATTGCTATAAAAGAGCTTGTTAACACGATACAGTCTTCACTATTGATTGTATCTCAACCAAACTTTTACAGTAGGTAGATATTCATGAAAGCTCGAATCCTTTCAAAAACCAGCCAGATCCGCCCATGCATGACTGGATTATGGCCCTTGAAATGGTCAAAATTGCTATAAAAGAGCTTGTTAACACGATAGTCTTCACTTTTGATTGTATCTCAACCAAACTTATACAGTAGTAAGATATCCATGAGAGCTCGGTTCCTTTCGAAAACCAGCCTGATCCGCCCATGCATGACTGGATTATGGCCCTTGAAATGGTCAAAATTGCTATAAAAGAGCTTGTTAACACGATAGTCTTCACGTTTGATTGTATCTCAACCAAACTTATACAGTAGTTAGATATCCATGAGAGCTCGGTTCCTTTCGAAAACCAGCCAGATCCGCCCATGCATGACTGGATTATGGCCCTTGAAATGGTCAAAATTGCTATAAAAGAGCTTGTTAACACGATACAGTCTTCACTTTTGATTTTATCTTAACCAAACTTATACAGTAGTAAGATATCCATGAGAGCTCGGTTCCTTTCGTAAACCAGCCAGATCCGCCCATGCAAGACTGGATTATGGCCCTTGAAATTGTCCAAATTGCTATAATTGAGCATGTGAACACAATAAAAGGCTCCATTTACTATCTGATCTTCACCAAACTTAGATAGTAGTTAAATATTGATGAGAGCTTGGTTCCTTTTGAAAACCAGCTAGATCCCCCCATGCAAGACTGGATTATGGCCCATGAAATTGTAAAAATTGCTATATACCAGTAGAGCATAGGCCCTCATGGGCCTCTTGTTTGAAATTTGGAATAATTGTTCATCTAATACCCTTCTTCTCATTCTATGCTAAAGATGCTGAGTGTATAGCCTGTTTTTTGGGGTAAAAAACATCAATTTTGATGTATTTTGGTTGATTTTGAGAATTGGCGGTGTTGGTTACGTTTTCCGTTTAGATCAATTATATGGAAACTATCAAACCTATTGTATGATAAAGATGCTGAGTGGGCCTGTTTTTTTTGGGGTAAAAATCATTAATTTTGATGTATTTTGGTTGATTTTGAGAATTGGACATAGTTGGTTAAGTTATGCGTTTAGGTCACTTACATGGAAACTATCAAACCTAATACTTTGAAACTTGGAAAACTTGTTCATCTAATACCCTTCTTCACATTGTATGCTAAAGATACTGAGTGTGGTCTGTTTTTTGGGGTAAAAAACATAAATTTTGATGTATTTTGGTTGATTTTGAGAATTGGCAGTGTTGGTAATGTTTTCCATTTAGGTCACTTACATGGAAACTATCAAACCTATTGTATGATAAAAATGCTGAGTGGGCCTGTTTTCTGGGGTTAAAAACATCAATTTTGATGTATTTTGGTCGATTTTGAGAATTGAACATAGTTGGTTAAATTTTGCGTCCTGGTGACTCTTACATGGAAACTATCAAACCTATTACTTTAAAATTTGGTAAACTTGTGCATCTAACACCCGTATTCACATTGAATGATAAAGATGCTGAGTGGACCTGTTTTTTGGGGTAAAAAACATAAATTTTGAAGTATTTTGGTTGTTTATGAGAATTGGACATAGTTTTTTCATTTTTTGTTACATTGATATCAAATTTTTCCCAAACAATAAAAACATAATTTACTTCAACATATTATGAATATCTTCAATCGAATTGTGTTTTGGGGGGTCAAGATCACTTATTAAAAAACAGTAATATATTCTATATCTTTAGTTACAGTTGACTTAATGTACCAATAGCATTTGCCTGTCCATTGCATACACAAGACTCAGCTTATGATCTTGACTGATTGTGACAGCCATCCAACATGAAAATCTTCCTGATCATGTATATAAACTTGGATTTTTTTCCACATAGTTAATCTTGTTTCAATACTTAAAAAATAGCAGTTGTGTGCGGTCAATATAATATGTAAATATTCTTTCCGAATTTAAATATTTTTTATATAAAATAAATAAACCGTAAAAGGATAATATCAGACGAGCGTCAGGCACCCGCAGGCGGTGCTCTTGTTTATTTTGAAGCCATATTTTGTTTTGCCTGTTTCTTACAAACCACTGTGGAATTCAATAAAATGTTACATGAAGCTTCTATACCAAGAGGAGATGTGCATACCCAAAGGGGTTACAATTGCATGTTATTTTACAGAGTTATGACCCTTTTACTTTTATATTGAAGCCATATTTTGTCAGGCCTATTTCTTACAAACCACTAGGTGGAGCTTAATGTGATGAAAAATAAATCAGGTGAGCGATCCAGAGCCATCATGGCCCTCTGGTTTTAAATGAATACACTATTATTTAGAAATGTGGTTAAGTCAATAAGTGATAAGGAATCTGCAATAAAAAATTTGAGATCCTCAGGTAAATGTGGTAATCATAGAAATCAAAATGGGCTTATTTAAAAATTACAAAAACTGTATTCAGAAAAAGAACTATAAAGAAAAAATGCAAAAAGCAGTACTTTTAGCTCACGGTGCACGAAGTGCAAGGTGGGCTTTTGTGATCACATTTTGTCCAGTTGGAAACTGGGCCATATGATGTCAAAAACTAGGTCACTAAGTTAAATTGAAGGAAAATCTTGTTAAAACTCTAGAGGCCACATTTTCAACTTGAGCAAGTTTGAATATGGGTCATATTGGGTCAGAAACTAGGTCCCTAGTAGGCAAAATTGAAGGAAAATCTTGTTAACACTGTAGAAGCCGCATTTTTTTGCTAAGGCAGCTTGAAATTTGGTCAAAATGTTTTATCTAAATGATATCTAGGCCAAGTTCGAATATGGGTCAAGCCGGGTCAAAAACTAGGTCACTAGGCCAAATTGAATGGAAATCTTATTAACACACATTGAGGCCTTATTTTCAATTTGAGCCTGTTGAAACTATATCAGAATGTTTGTCTTGATGATATGTAGGTCCAATTCGAACATGGATCATGTCGGGTCAAAAAGTAGGTCACAAATAGAAGACAAATCTTGTTAACACTCTAGAGGCCGCAATTATTGCTTCAGCAGTTTGAAATTTTGTCCGAATGTTTGTATTAAAGATATCTATGTCAAGATCGAATATGGGTCACATTGGGTCAGAAACTGGGTCACTAGGTCAAATTGAAGGAAAATCTTATTAACTCTGTAGAAGCTGCTTATTTGGCTACAGCAGCTTGAAATTTGGTCAGAATGTTTTTCTAAATGATTTCTACTAGGCCAAGTTCGAATATGGGTCATGCCGATTTTAAAACTAGGTCACTAGGCCAAATTGAAGAAAATCTTGTTTACATTTTAGCTACTGCATTTTTAGCTTTACCATGTTGAAACTTATATCAGAATGATTGTCTTGATGATACGTAAGCCAAATTCGAACATATTAGGTCAAAAAGTAGGTTACTAGGTCAGTAGCTAGATATTTATGAGAGCACGATTCCTTTTAAAAACTAGCTAGATCCGTTCATGCATGACGGGATTATGGCCCCTTAAAATTTGCAAAATTGTTATAATTGCATAATTTAGGTGAGCGATCTAGGGCCATCATGGCCCTCTTGTTACTAGGTCAATTCAAATTAAGGACCTTAATAACCTTTAAAGTGGAAGCATTTAGTCGCTGCATTGTCTTTCTCTGTGTGTGTCTAATCATCTCTGTAGTAAAAAGTGCATGTCCATGAGTAAAAATCCACTCAATATTTATTATCTTGTTTTTATTTAACAATTTCAGGAAATTGCTCAAGGACATTTCTGCATAATGGAGACAACTTTTTCTAATTTCTTCACAAGTCTCCGTGAAGTCGCTAATTTTTGTGAAGCCAAATCTTTTTGTGCTGCTAGTGCAGATATTGAATATTGCCAAGACAAACTGAATGATGCTGTTAATGCATTACAATGCATAGAGTATAATTTGTTGGACCTCCAACCACCATCCCCTGTGAATGTGTTAGAAAGTATCCAAAGTCTCATTGACTGTTTCAAAACCCTGAAAAGCTACTGGACTCAAACGCCTAGGAACCCGTTGCCTAGTTCATTGAATATCATCAATGGTGCTGCCTATTCAGTTCATTCCTACAGTCCAGGAAAACCACCTGCATTTATTAATCTTGAACAGGTAGACTACTTGCTGAATCATGGTTTTAAAGTGTGTGAAATAGCACGCATGTTTTTAGTGCACAGAACAACTTTATGGCGTCGATTAAAAAAGGAAAATATGATGTATAACAGATATTCATACATTAATGATGAAGAATTGAGATCAGTTATAAACAGTGTAGCAAATAATCATCCACATTCAGGCGTTATTATGATGATGGGACATTTGAAGGCAAGAGGAATTTCAGTTCAACATAGACGTGTAAGAAGATTGTTAAGAGAAAGTGATCCTGCAAGTTCTGTTTTGAGATGGGGGTTAACTGCAGTTCGCAGGAAGTATAGTGTACCGGGGCCTAATTTCCTCTGGCATGTAGATGGTCATCATGCGTTGATTCGCTGGAAAATCGTTACACATGGAGGAATAGATGGATTTTCGAGAATGATAGTGTATCTGAAATGTTCGAACAGCAATACTGCAAATACAGTATTAACTTGGTTTATTGAAGCTGTAGGAAGGTATTCGCTTCCTCAGCGAGTAAGAGGTGATCGAGGAAGTGAGAACGTTGCCATAGCTCAGTATATGGAAGACAAAAGAGGCACACAGAGGGGTAGTTTTATTGCTGGAAAGTCGATTCACAACACTAGAATAGAGAGACTCTGGAGAGATGTGTACTATGCAGTAATACAAACATACTATTCCCTGTTTTATTACTTGGAGAGTGTCAACTTGCTTGATGTTGACAGTGACATTGATATATTTTGTTTGCACTTTGTTTTTATTCCTCGAATAAATAAGGCTTTGGTAGAGTTTACCGAAGCATACAATAACCACAGTATTAGGACAGAACACAGCTGGTCACCATATCGCATGTGGATTAATGGAATGCTGAACCAAGGTACATACGGGTCAATGACAAATCCTGAACATGATGGTATTATAGACCATTATGGAATAGACCCAGAGGAACATGTTGATTCATCTGAGGAAGATGTTGAACTTGAACAAAATGTCATTCCAGTAGAGAATAACATAATAGATCAGCTGAAGAGCTTTATTGACCCCCTTCTGCCTTCAGATGATCTTGGAATAGACATATACATGAATGTGAGACATGTTTTAAATACATTGCTGCTTCAACACAGTACTGACAATTAATGTGATCAGCCTTGAATTTTCTTTTTGCATACCGTTATCCAGATCTGGGAGCAATACTGTTGTTTTAAAAAAAATTGCCAACAATATACTGAGTTACTGAGAGTTATTAAGACGCCATTTAAATGATACACCAGTTTTGTTTTATTGAAATATATTTATGTCCCCCCCCCCATTTTTTTTTGCCCGTTCCGTCCTTCCGTCTTTCACACTTGTTTCCGCTCAATAACTGAAACACGCTTAGGCGTAGGAACTTCATACTTGGTATGCAGGTTGGTCATGACCAGTAGATGACCCCTATTGATTTTGATGTCAGAAGGTCAAAGGTCAAGGTCATGGTGACCTTGTGAGGTAAAAAATGGTTTCCGCTCAATAACTGAAGAACGCTTACGCCAAGGAACTCCATACTTTGTATGCAGATTGGCCATGCCCAGTAGAAGACCCCTATTGATTTTGAGGTTAGTACGTCTAAAGTCAAGGTCTGAAAAATGTTTTTTACTCGATAACTCAAGAGCGCTTATACCCAGGAACTTCAAACTTGGTGTACAGGTTGGTCCTAATCTGTAGATGAGCCCTATTGATTTTGATGTCAGTAGGTTCAAGGTCACGGTGACCTTGGGCTTAAAAATGGTTTCTGCTCTATATCTGAAGAATGCTTGGGCACAGGAACTTCATACTTGGTGTACAGGTTGGTCACCACCAGCAAATGACCCCTATTGGTTTTGAGGTCACTAGGTCAAAGGCCAAGGTCATGGTAACATTCAGCTGAAAAATGGTTTTCACTCAATAACTGAGGAATGATTATGTCGAGGAACTTCATACTTGGTTTCGCAGGTTGGCCCTAACCAGTAGATGACCCCTATTGATTTTGAGATCACCAGGTCACAGTAAGATTCACCTGAAAAATGTTTTTTACTCAATTACTCATACTTTGTGTACATGTTGGTCCTAATTAGTAGATGACCCCTATTGATTTTGAGGTCACAAGGTCAATGGTCAAGTTTTTAACTGATTTGTTGATATTCGTAGTCAGTTCATGCAATTCTTTAGCAATCGGGAATTCGTGGCAAAAGTTTTGAGCTGTTCAAAGTTTTGGCCAGGAATTCCTGATTCCAAAATATCATAGTTGATTCGTAACATTCGTAACAAATTCGTAGTGCATTCTTAGGCATCGTAACTAAATCTTAATCGATTTGTAGGCATTCGTATGTATTCTTAACTCATTTGGGGATTCATGAATTCGTGGCTTGACCACGAATCGGCCACGAATACACACCTGACTCGTACATGCATTTGGTGTATTCGTAACTGATTCCTAACGTTTGTGCAGTATTCGTTATAAATTCTTGTTTAATCATAGTGAATTCTTGACAAAATTCGTCTGAATCTAGCCGAATCCCACGAATATTCATAACTATTGTATCTGTATTGTAACTGGATCGTAGATCGTCACGAATTTGACTTGAAATTTTGCAGAATATCACAAATCCTAAAATTTACAATTCGTGGTCTGTGTGTAATAATAGCATTACAATATTGATTTTGGTACCTCCTTTAATGTTATGTTATTGTGACCACATGATTACTTTGACCTTATAATTTCATAAATTTAGATATCTACAATGATCAAAAATATTCTGTAGAATGTTATTCACATGTTTTAGTTTACTTATTATACCCCCAGATATATAGTATATGGGGGCTATATAGGAGTCACGCTTGAAGGTCGGTCCGTTGGTCTGTGGACATTTCTTGTGAACACTATTTCTCAGCAATCCTTGGTCAGAATTCAATACAACTTCACACGAATGATTGATACCAAGCCTAGTTGTGCATATTGTCGGCGTGTTGCACTGAAATTATTTTTAAATGAGTTATGGCCCCTTGAATTTCTCATACATATGTATATTGTCAGGCACCAGCTGGGGGTATTCATCACCTTCAGTGATATTTCTAGTTTATTTTGCATCAATTGCGAAACAAGCCTTTGGCTTTAAATAGATTAATTACTCTCTATGTCTGCTTCCTTGAGACTTAACCAATACTTGCGCCAATTGTGTGGAAAAATCCCAAATTCAGGACCCGCTCATCACAGGACTCAAACCAGGGACCTTTGATATGGGAGGCAGACGATCTTCCTCTGCATTACTTACTTTCACATGTTTTATGAATATTGTTGCCGCCCAAGGAACATTGCTGAAAAATTATTTGAAAATCGGCCAAATAATTCAGGTGGAAAAGATTTTTGTGTCACCCTGCATAGCATGGTAGGCACTTGGGGATTATTTAAACTTTTTTTTGTCCGGCGTCTGTCTGTCCGTCACACTTTCAATGAGCAGGTGCAGGTGACACACGTGCTCTGCGGAGCACTCCATTCCAGTTTTAAGTTCTCACTATAGCCATATAAGGCCAAACAGCCCTGGCGGCCATGTTTTTCAACCAATCAAAATGGCTTGAAGGAATCCGATGGAAGGTCACCCAAGGATAATTTCTACAAAATTATTCTAAAATCGGCTGAACACTTTCGTCGGAGAGGATTTGTTAAGTTTTCACTATAGCCATATAAGACAAAATATTCCCCCCCTCCTGGCGGCCATATTTTTCAACCAATCAACATGGCTTGAAGGAATCTGATAGAGGGTCATCTAAGGAACATTTCTACAAAATTATTTGAAAATCGGCTGAACACTTTCGGAGGAGAAGATTTTTTAAGTTTTCACTATAGCCATATAAGGCAAAATAGCCCCCCCCCCCTGGCGGCCATGTTTTTCAACCAATCAACATGGCTTGAAGGAATCTGATAGAGGGTCATCCCAGGAACATTTTTTACAAAATTATTTGAAAACGGGCCAGACACTTTCGGAGAAGAATTTTTTTTAAGTTTTCACTACAGCCATAAAAAGAGAACTCGTTCTTTGGCCTTGCCTGGCTAGTTTTTTAATTGAAAGTTTAAAATCGGTCCAGATAGAAAATCGTGCACACTTTGCTGCATGATTTCAACAGGGACGTAGTCCCTGATTTCAATGAAGTGATTTTCAAAGATTGGATTGATGATAGTTGTTCTTTTTAAATCAATTTGTAGACCGATGTTGGTATCAAAAAGGTGTGGTTATCAATAACATTGTATGTGCCAATAGAAAATAAATTTGTTAAGTGTTTATTGAACAATTGTTTACATGTTACTACTAACCCTTTCCCGCAGACGACTTTGAACAAATTCTTTCATAAAATAGAACAAGAGGGCCAGTATCGCTCCATGGCCATAAGGCAAAAAAAAGGAGAAGATTTTTTAAGTTTTCACTACGGTCATATAAGGCAAAATAGCCCCGCCCTCTGGCGGCCATGTTTTTCGACCAATCAACATGGCTTGAAGGAATCTGATAGAGGGGCACCAAATGAACATTTCTACAAAATTATTTGAAAATAGGCTGAACATTTTCGGAGAAGAAGATTTTTTAAGATTTCACTATGGCCATTTAAGGCAAAATAGCCCCGCCCTCTGGCGGCCATGTTTTTCAACCAATCAACATGGCTTGAAGGAATCTGATAGAGGGTCACCCAATGAACATTTCTACAAAATTATTTGAAAATCGACACTTTCGGAGAAGAAGATTTTTTAAGTTTTCACTATAGCTACATAAGGCAAAATAGCCCCGCCCCCCTGCGGCCATGTTTTTCGCCCAATTAACATTTCTTGAAGGAATCTAAAAGAGGGTCACCCAAGGAACATTTCTACAAAATTATTTGAAAATCAGCCCGACACTTTCGGAGAATTAGATTTTTTAAGTTTTCACTATAGCTATATAAGGCAAAATAGCCCCGCCCCCCCTGGCGGCCATGTTTTTCAACATTTCTTGAAGGAATCTAATAAAGGGTCACCCAAGGAACATTTCTACAAAATTATTTGAAAATCGGCCTGACACTTTCGGAGAAGAAGATTTTTTAAGTTTTCACTATTTTTTTCTTTTGGTTGCTATGGAAACCAGAATTATGGATGGGTAAAAAAAAATTGAAGGAATTTAAGAGAGGATATTGAGAGGATGCTTCCTATGAAGATTCAACCAAATTGGCCAAGTGGTTAGGGAGAAGAAGTCGTTTAAAGGAAAAAGTTAACGCACGGACGCACGACGGACAATTCGCCATGACATAAGCTCGACTGGCTTTCAGTCAGTGGAGCTAGAAATCTCTATAATTGAACGGATAACTTATGACTAAAAGTGGAAAACATTGTGGCAAAAGGAAGAATTGCTCTTTTTGAGCAATTTCTTCTTTTGTCATGTTTTCAAAACCCTGTCTGCTGCAGAGGAAAAGTCATTAACATAAACATTTTGCTCAATTTCTTCAACATATCATTAAGGGCTCGAAGATTTTAAAAGGATCTGCAGCTTATGACTTTATATAACTTTTTAGCAAAATTGTTTCACCCCTTTTTCAATTATTATATATACTTTCATTTATAGATATTTTCAAAGTTTCCTGCTGCAGATTTGCTATATGTGGGAAACAGTTACACACACTCTCTAAACCAATCAACCAGAATATGATTTCTTATGCTAAATTTGAAATGCCATTAACTTATCAACGGCCTGAAAGAATTCAACCTTCAAATTTTACAAATATAAGTACATAAAAACAGAAAAACATTTTCATATCCAAGGATTATGGGTAAAAATAAAAGAATGTGTCGCATTACTCGATTGATTACTATTTCTCCCCCAGCTAAATCACAGTGCATCATCATCGATTATTTTCATGTATACAAAAAACAAGAGAGCCTATGCTCTACTAGCATAGATCTGGCTGGTTTTCAAAAGGAACAAAGCTGTCATCAATATTTAACTACCATCTAAGTTTGGTGAAGAGCGGATAGTAAATGGAGGCTCTATTGTGTTCACAAGCTGTATTATAGGAAGTTTGACAATTTCAAGGGCCATAATCCAGTCATGCAAGGTCGTATCTGGCTGGTTTTCCAAAGGAACCGAGCTCTCATCAATATTTAATTTGATCACAATAGAATATTTTCATAAACCACTCTAAACTTTATGAAAACCTTCTGAATCCCTCACAGCAGTTTGAACGAGAGAAGAGAGATTGTCCGGCTCTCCAACACCTCTTGGTAGCCATAGCTGTAGCGCACATGTTGAAGCACTTGGCAATCTTCTTAGTCCTTCCAGATCGTAAAACATTATTTCAATTGGCTTGTCGAAGCCACATGGTGGGATTTTTTCTGCCCCTGATATAAATACCAAAAGTTCTTCGAGTGTTAAGGGGACATTTCCATCTGAAATACATAAATATTGCACTATTAAAAACAAGAGGGCAATCATGGCCCTGGGTCCAGCACCTGAATTATTTCCCCATGACTGTCTCACAGCGGGAGGTCGAAGGTTCGAGTCCCACACATGATTTTTTCTAATATGGCCACTTGCTGACCCAGCAGCTAGTTAAGTTGATGGGTACCGATTGCCTTGTTGGCAGGCGCCTGGCACATGGAAAAGGAACAGGGAGTAAAGATGTTCATCATTCAAGGTGTCTCATAAACCCAATGGGCTGGCCCTAAATTGGTGACACTATAATAAACAAACGCTTGATCTTCCAAAGATTCTTATTAAATTACTCTTTAGCAATAGCTTTAAGAAAAATATAATAATAATTACTTACTAAAATATTCTACTAAATATTATACTAAGTACTTATTATTATATTAGCTTATAGCTCCTATAGTTATTTAACTATCAATTTCACTAATTAGAAATAAACACTTGGTAATATCTATATCTCAGAACTGATCATCTTCGAGGTGAAGTGCGGAGAGATAAGAGTGAGCCAGCTGTTTACAGAAGATGGTATCTGCTAGTTTCATGAGCATTAATAAACAAACATCACACAGATAGAAAATTTAGAGGAATGTTTACTATGTATAAATATGCATAATTGTTAATTATAATTGTATTTTATTTTATTGACCTAGTTTCTGACCCTATATGACCCATATTTGAACTTGACCTAGATATAATAAAGACAAACATTCTGACAAAATTTCAAGCTGCTGAAGCAAAAAATGTGGCATCCAAAGTGGTAACAGGATTTTTCTTCAATTTGGCCTTGTGACCTAGTTTGTCAAACTGCTGTAGCAAAGCATGGGTCTTCTAGCGAGTTAACAAGATTTCCTTTAATTTGGCCTAGTGAACTATTTACTGACCCAATATTACCCATATTCGAACTTGACCTAGATTTCTTTAAGACAAACATTTTGACAAAATTTTAAACTGTTGAAGCAAAAAATGCGGCCTCTAGAGTGTTAACAAGATTTTCCTTAGATTTGACCTAGTGACCTACCTTTTGATCAAGCATGACCCATGTTCGAAGTTGACTTATAAATCATTAAGACAAACATTCTGATAAAGTTTCAACATGCTCAAGATAAAAATGCAGTTTCCAGAGTGTAAACAAGATTTCCTTAAATTTGACCTAGTGACCTAGTTTTTGACCTCATATGACCCAGTTTCAAACTTGTCCAAAATGTGATGGAGATGAATGATCTGATAAACTTTCGTGAAGATCAGATGCAAAATGTAGCCTGTAAATTGTTCACAAGGGTCAATGTCGACGACGGACGCCGGACAAAATGTGATTACAATAGCTCACCTGTGCACGAATGCAGAGGTGAGCTAAAAAGATCCACATAATGAATACCTTGGATGTCTTGTAGTAAAACTTCCCAACTATAAATCGTTTCATCCTCTGCGGCTCTCAAATTTGACCCCTGTTCAGAAAAAACTACCTGACAAAGACTGTCTACAATGGCTTTTGTCAAAATAGTGTGAGTTTGACAAAACAAGGGCTTGAACAATTCTGCATTAGATTTTACAAGTTCCCATAGATTTCCGATATCATTTAACCCCAGTTTGAAGTCGGTTATTTCTGGCAAGGTTCTGAAAAAAAAACATAGTAGCACATAGTAACTTACTGTAGAATATATAAATAAAGAAACTACAGACCAATTGGGGCAAGAATCTTTGTAATTTCGAAAAGTTTCTGCAAAAATGATAACAAGACCTCGCTCGGGCTGAGGGTGTCTCGGATTTGATGGAGTACTGTAGTAAGTCAGTTTTTTATCAAAATCATCTTTTGTGTTAAATGTTTCAAAATAATATCATTATTGCTTTAAAACTAACATATAGTAAAACATTTTAATGTTCAAATACTTAAAATATGTCTAACCAAATTAAATTAAGCAAGTTTTTTCCTTCTCCTGAACCATTTTGAAATATGGAGTTACGACAGTTTTGCGTTGAGCCCTCAAAATTTATGCCTCCCCTTCCTCATTTGTCGGGGCATAACAATGCTCTATTTATATATCTAACTGTTGCTCTGTGCTCTACTGGGTTCACAAAATAAGCAAAATCACTAATGTGGAACAACACTAAAATAACCTGGGCCTGAATTCACAATTAAACGATCGAAAAGTCTAAGATTAAAATTCAAACGTCTTAAGTCTCAAACTTCAACTTTGGAATGTTAGTGAATAAAGGCCCAGATGTAATATGAACCGCTTCAGTTCAAATAAGTCTATAGTGGACCAGAATCATTGATTCATTGGGGTTTTACGACGTTTTTAACAATTTCTCAGTCATATCACGGCGTCCAGTTCACCTACTCATGTGTTTCCTGGTTCTCTCACACCTGTACTCCACACAACAATCTCACCAAGCAACTGGCTGCTTTTCCACATAGATCGACTTAGCCCATTGGTGGAAGACGAATGACGCATGTCACATTGACTTTTGTCAAATGGACCAGAATCACTCATGCACAACAGATGACCAGTTGTACACGTGCATAATTTCAGTAACTTAAAATAAGTCCATAGTTGACCAGAACTAATTTATTGTTTGTTAACTGAAAAGCCTTTGTATATTTAATTTAAATTTACCTGTAATATAAATGTTGTTTCTTCACCATGAGAATGAGCCGGTCTTTTTCATTCATTGACATTCTGTATACATCACTGAATCCTCGGTCAATTAACCAGTCCATGTAATCACTCAGAAACTTGTCTCTCTTGGAATCAGAGTCTACATTTTCCAGCTATCAAAAATATAACACTTTTGCATTCATATAAATGGACTATTCATTCTTTGATTTTGGATCAATATATCGAGGGGTGAATTTTGAAACAAGAAGGCCAAAATGGCCCTAAATCGCTCACTTGAGTCAAGTTTTATAACTTTCACAACAAATTTTGTTTAAACAAATTCTTAAATTAGACCTACTAAAATCACAAATCTTTCACAAATGTTGTAAAGGTTAAAGCCAGGAATTTCAGGCGTTTCTGTAATTTCAACTACTGACTTAGTTTTTCAACCAATCAACAGTTTTTTCAATTTATACTGTACTTTTGATTTCTATGCAAACTTTATATGTCTATATGTTAACTGTTTCGTCTTTTTCACAAATGTTATACTTTTACTAATACAAACAAAACAAGAGATGTATGTGAAACATTATGCCCCCTCTGAGTGCCATGTTGTCAGGAATATTTGGACAATTTTTGACTCGATGAGGCCATCTACTGGTCACCCCCAGTCTCCATGTCAAGTTTTAGGGCCATGGGTGCAGGAAATGTGACGTTATAATTCTAACAAGTTTCGCGTTCAGGTCACCGTGATCTTGACCTTTGACCCAATGACCTCAAAAATCAAAAGGGTCATCTATTGGTTAGGCCCAACTTCCAAGTCAAGTTTGAGGACAAAAGGTCCACTAAACGCATTGTTTAGTAATCACTCAGACAAGCTTGGTCACTGTGACCTTGACCTTCCACCTGATGACCTCACAATAGGAGTCATCTACTGGTCACCCCCAGCCTCCGTGTTAAGTTTGGGGCCCATGGGTGCAGGCAATGTCAAGTTATCACTCGGACAACCTTTTTGCATTCAAGGTCACTGTGACTTTGACCCGATGACCTCAAAATCAATAGGGGTCATCTACTTGTCACCCCCGGCCTTCATGTCAGGTTTTAGGGCCATGGGTGCAGACAATGTCACTTTTATGGTCATGGTGACCTTGACCCAATGACCTAAATATCAATAGGGGTCAAGTTAAAGGATCATGGGTGCAGGCAATGTTGAGTTATCAATCTGACAAGCTTTTGGCGTTCAAGGTCACTCTTTGACCCAATTACCTTAACATTTTCTATAACATTAATAAGAATGTGATTTTTTTCCCAATTTACCTGAGTTATGAGGTCCTGGACATCTGTTGGCATTGTAGCAACAACTGTGGACATATCTGGTTCCAGGCCTGTCATGAGATCATACAGAGCTGGGTGGAGGCCATGTAAACCAGGACCATCTTGTGCCAATGACAAGGATACCAGTCTTCCAGCCAGTCTATACTTCCTTTCATCTAGTAATGTCAAGCTGTGCGTAAAGTATTTACGACCAGCTGGACCCTCAAAGACTGTGGAGTCAATTAAATCCTTTAAAGCAAGCCTGTGGAAGAAGATTACAAATATGTTAATTTAACCTATTTGCAAACAAGAGCCATTTTTGTAGCACAGAAACTCACCTGCCCTATTTTAATTTCCTTACTTTAACAAATCAAACAAGGGGTACATGTCTGAACAAGACTTTGTGACAAACAGCGTTAAAACAATATAATCCTCCACCACTATGTAGGAGAAAGACATACTTAAGATGCCTTCTGAAATAACAAGAGGCTCATGAGGGCATGCACTCTACTGGGCTCAGTTATGTGCAGAAATCCCTTCAGTAGCTTATCATAAGTCCAAAGTCAAGTAGAAAACCTTATAAGGAGTAAAACCCTTCATGCAGAACGACCTCAATTCATTGTGTGTGCAAGCTGCTTAAGTAACTTCAAATAAGCCCAAAGTTTATCGGAATTCCTTATTTATAGCAAATTCGAAAGTGTGTAACCGAACAAAACAAGAGCACCGTCTGCGGGCGCCTGACGCTCGTCTGATATTAACCTTTTAAGGTTTATTTATTTTTATATAAAAAATCTGCAAATTAGAAATAAATATTTACATATTATAATGACTGCACACAACTGCTATTTTTCAAGTATTAAAACAAGATTTACTAAATAGATGTTTAGTATCATACCGTTTTATTGTAACGGTGACCTTGACCCCAGTAGCCCAAAAACATAATACCATTAATGATCTTAAAATAATACTACAAACAAAAGATGGTTACATTAAGTCAACTGTAACTAAAGATATTGAATATATTTATTTTTTTCGATTATTAGTAACAGTGACCTTGACCCCCAAAACACAATCCAATTAAATATATTCATTATAAGTTAAAGAAAATTATGTTTTCATTGTTTGGGAAAAAAATTGAAATCAATGTAACAAAAATTGAAGAAACTATGTCCAAAATTTATCAAATTCTACCAAAATACATCAAAATTGATGTTCGTTACCACCCAAAACAAGCCGGCTCAGCATCATTATCATAATATGTGAAGAAGGTTACAAGATGAACAAGTTTTCCAAGTTCCAAAGTGATAGGTTTGATAGTTTCCATGTAAGTGACCTAAATGCAAAACTTTACCAACTATGGCCAATTCTCAAAATTGACTAAATTACATGTACATCAAAATTTATGTTTTTACCCCAAAAAACAGGCAAGCTCAACATCTTTAGCATACAATGTGAAGAAGGGTATTAGATCAACAAGTTTTCCAAGTGTCAAAGTATTAGGTTTGATAGTTTCCATGTAAGTGACCTAAATGCAAAACTTAACCAACTATGTCCAATTCTCAAAATCAACCAAAATACATCAACATTGATGTTTTTTACCCCAAAAAACAGGCCACAATCAGCATCTTTAGCATACAATGTGAAGAAGGGTATTAGATGAACAAGTTCTCCAAGTTTCATAGTATTAGGTTTGATAGTTTCCATGTAAGTAACCTAAACGCAAAACTTAACTAACGCCGCCGACGACGATGATCAAGTGACGACAATGGAGTTTGAACCCACATGATGGAACGGTCAGCCAACCAATTACTAACCATACTCATTGCTGGTTAATTTCAATATCAAGAAATAAGATGTGGACACTATGTTAATAGCATGTCCTTAATGATTTCTATACTGCTATAAATACCTTGGTATAGTTAAAGGTGAAACAACCCCACCCTCTTTTGGCCATATTTTTTACCTATCATATTTGTATTAGCTATTTTGGTAAAGGGTTACCTAATCCTTATTTCCTTTGAACTATTTTAATTTCTTACTATAAGTTACAGAGAAGGTTTGCCCCGCTTCCTGGGGGCTATGTTTTTTGCTCACTAGGTGCAAATCTACACATGCAGGTTAACATTCCTGTAAAGTTAATGTTCAAGACTCTGGTTCAATTACTTTTGGAGATATGCAACACAAAATATTTTGGGACAGACGCACAAGGGCAAATCTATATGCCTCCCCCCTTTTTCAGAGTGGGGGAGTAAATATTGGGCGATATATAATTAAATTTTATGAGTCTATTTTGTCTGTTTGATCTGTGATGATAATCATACAGCGAAAAAAAGGAAATATCAAGAAATAACTAGAATTGTTTTGACAAAAACATATGTCTCCCCCTCAAATATCTGTCAAAATCTCTCAAAACATTCCAACCTATAAAGCAGACAAACAAAAATTTGACCAAGTTGGACAGTACTCAATTTTCAATTACTAATGTTTTGTCTTGACCTGGTACAAAGTGGACATGATTTCAAATGGTTTACAGAAACACATATTTTTACTGCAGCTGTAACATTCAAGACTGAAGTATTCTTCAAAACAGTTAACAACTGTTGCTAAACATAAGCAAGCCGTCTTGGAGATATTGAGTGGACAGGAAATAAAGCCTAAAACCTTTGAGCTTCAAGCGTGACCTTGACCTTGAACCGGTATGGTCGAGACGCAGGTTCTGCAGGTCGCCTTGATGAGGTGAACATGTGACCCAAGTTTCATGAAAATTCTTTAAGCTGTTTTGGAGATATGGAGCGGCACAAAATAAAGCCTCAAACCTTTGACCTTCAAGCGTGACCTTGACCTTGACCCAGTATGTTCGAGACGCGGGTTCTGCACGTCGCCTTGATGAGGTGAACATGTGACCAAATTTTCATGAAAATCCTTCAAGCCGTCTTGGAGATATTGACTGGACACGAAATAAAGCCTAAAACCTTTGACCTTCAAGCGTGACCTTGACCTTTAACCGGTATGGTGGAGACGCGGGTTCTGCACGTCGCCTTGATGAGGTGAACATGTGACCCAAGTTTCATGAAAATCCTTTAAGGAGATATGGAGCGGACACAAAATAAAGCCTCAAACCTTTGACCTTCAAGCGTGACCTTGACCTTGACCCAGTATGGTCGAGACGCGGGTTCTGCACATCGCCTTGACGAGGTGAACATCTGACCCAAGTTTCATGAAAATCCTTCAAGCCGTCTTGGAGATATTGAGTGGACACGAAATAAAGCCTAAAACCTTTGACCTTCAAGCGTGACCTTGACCTTGAACCGGTATGGTCGAGACGCGGGTTCTGCACGTCGCCTTGATGAGGTGAACATGTGACCCACGTATCATGAAAATCCTTTAAGGAGATATGGAGTGGACACAAAATAAAGCCTCAAACCTTTGACCTTCAAGCGTGACCTTGACCCAGTATGGTCGAGACACGGGTTCTGCACGTCGCCTTGATGAGGTGAACATCTGACCCAAGTTTCATGAAAATACTTCAAACCGTCTTGGAGATATGGAGTTGACACAAAATAAAGCCTCAAACCTTTGACCTTCAAACGTGACCTTGACCTTGACCCAGTATGGTCAAGACGCGGGTTATGCACGTCGCCTTGATGAGGTGAACATGTGACCCAAGTTTCATGAAAATCTTTCAAGCCGTCTTGGAGATATGGAGCGGACACGAAATAAAGCCTCAAACCTTTGACCTTCAAGCGTGACCTTGACCCTATATTGTCGAGACACGGGTTCTGCACGTCGCCTTGATGAGGTGAACATGTGACCAAAGTTTCATTAAAATCCTTCAAGCCGTCTGGGAGATATGGAGCGGACACAAAATAAAGCCTCAAACCTTTGACCTTCAAGCGTGACCTTGACATTGACCCTATATTGTCGAGACGCAAGTTCTGCACGTCACCTTGATGAGGTGAACATGTGACCATAGTTTCATGAAAATCCTTCAAGCCGTCTGGGAGATATGGAGCGGACACGAAAAAAAGCCTCAAACCTTCGACCTTCAAGCGTGACCTTGACATTGACCCTATATTGTCGAGACGCGAGTTCTGCACGTCGCCTTGATGAGGTGAACATGTGACCCAAGTTTCATGAAAATCCTTCAAGCCGTCTCGGAGATATGGAGCGGACACGAAATAAAGCCTCAAACCTTTGACCTTCAAGCGTGACCTTGACCTTGACCTTATATTGTCGAGACGCAGGTTCTGCACGTCGCCTTGATGAGGTGAACATGTGACCTAAGTTTCATGAAAATCCTTCAAGCCGTCTCGGAGATATGGAGCGGACACGAAATAAACCCTCAAACCTTTGACCTTCAAGCGTGACCTTGACCTTGACCCTATATTGTCGAGACGCGGGTTCTGCACGTCGCCTTGATGAGGTGAACATGTGACCCAAGTTTCATGAAAATCCTTCAAGCCGTCTGGGATATATGGAGCGGACACGAAATAAAGCCTCAAACCTTTGACTTTCAAGCGTGACCTTGACCTTGACCCTATATTGTCGAGACGCGGGTTCTGCACGTCGCCTTGATGAGGTGAACATGTGACCCAAGTTTCATGAAAATCCTTCAAGCCGTCTGGGAGATATGGAGCGGACACGAAATAAAGCCTCAAACCTTTGACCTTCAAGCGTGACCTTGACCTTGACCCTATATTGTCGAGACGCGGGTTCTGCACGTCGCCTTGATGAGGTGAACATGTGACCCCAGTTTCATGAAAATCCTTCAAGCCGTCTGGGAGATATGGATCGGACAAGATTTTGGGGACGAACAGACAGACAGACAGACAGACAGACAGACAGACAGACAGACAGACATCAAGGACAAAAACAATATAACTCCCCTGTATACAGGGGGAGACATAATAAGTGACTGCAAGCATTATAAGCAGTCATAAAACATCTCCAAAAGTATATGTTGGCCTATGAATGAAATGACTACCATATCAGGACAGAATAAATTAGATACCATTAAGTTCTATTACCGAAAAAATTCCCGCCGTGGTCCTCCGTAATCTTGCCCCAACTCCCCGCTAAATTTAATGTACAACTTTCCTCTGGGATTAAAACTTTTTCTATCTAATCCCCTGTATGCACTGTGAAGAACTTTGGTTCGGGAAACAATCAGATCAGTTCTGACATCTTTATCAACAGTTGTGTCTTGGTAATCTTTCAATATCTGTTCTAAGGAATTTGTGATGGTGTCTGATCTGAAGGTAAAAGTTTGATTATTAGGAATTACATTTGCAATTCTTCCTCTAACAAGTTTATTCATAAACGCTACAATAGGAACATTGTTCAGCATGCATATGTATGAAGCTATTAAGAATTCAGTACAGATTCCATTTCGAGTGCATGATGACACCTCAACATGTTAAGACCCCTTCAGTCTTATTTTGTCACCCTTCATAGTAAGAATGTAACAAACCCTACCTTTGTTTCGTACTTGTTGCTCTGGCCTTAGAGTTGTAATTGCATGTCATACAACAGGTTATTCTGTGCAAATAAGCACTTTCTTGTATAAATGGTTAATAAAAGCAATTGCATGTCTTCTATTTTAAATCCAGTATAAACTTTGGTTGAAAAATATGAAGATACAAATGTAGGATAATTTTTTTTATATACATGTATTTACTAATTTTCATAAATGATCTAGTTTTTGGGATGCCCAACAGACGGACGGACAAAGCAATCCCTATGTATCGCTTTTTCTACAAAAGGGCAGCAAGAGCTGTCACTTTAAATTGACATATGCCCCGAAGCAGGCAATCACATGGGGACGTACGGATGGCGGGTCTGATTACTCTCATTGCCATCTACCTACATTTTATATTTTAACCCTTTACCTCATACGACAATTCTGCAGCAGACGACTTTGAACATATTTTGTCAAATAATGGAAAATCTCTATAATTGAATGGATAACCTATGACTAAAAGTGGAAAACATTGTGGCAAAAGGAGAAATTGCTCGTTTTGAGCAATTTCTTCCTTTGTCACTATGTTTTCAAAAAGCCGTCTGCTGCAGAGGCATCAGAAAGCGTCTATATGAGGGAAAGGGTTTTAATGGAATATCTTGGGAGAAAATAGCTGCAGAAGTAAAACAGACAAAGGGGAATAACTCAGAATGTACTGATGCTAGAGTTACATTTCTTGTGCACTGCATTTTTAAATATTGCCTTCAGCTATCTACCTATAATATATTACAAGTTTGAATGGTTAACTTATGACTCTATTGCAGTTTCAACGTGCCACATGACAGGGTGACTAGCTTCTTCATTTGTCCTCTCTTGAGAAAACTGTTTGCTTAGTTCTGTGTGTATAATCGGCATGTTTATGCCCAGCACATTCCGGAATATGTTGCATGGAAAAATATTCTGATTATTGAGTCTACAATTGATTTACGACTTACATTCTATACATACATTACCTCATTGTTTGATTGTCATGTAGACTGGCTTCTATTGCTCTACAGATTTCTTCATCTTCACTGTCGCAAACTTCAATCAAACTGTTGCTGCAGTAATGAAAGAAATCATGTCACTCAGATTACATGTAATTGTTTTCTCTGGAATCACTATCCAATTTGGCCTGTTATCACACTTCAAGCTATAGATTGTGTCATTCCGAAATTTCATGTTTACATACATTTTAACACAATTAAGGGCGGCAACTGTCGCAAAATACCCTCGTCAAAAGTTTGGGTTAAAATGAGTGATAATGAAGTACCCATAAACATTTTCACAAATTTTTAGAAGATTATACAACTTTTATTCGACTAAGTGAGCAGACACAGCTTATTGGGAAATTTTCTATAGATTGTTATTCAAAGCCATAATTCAGAAGCGTTTGCAGCGAATATGCTGGTTATCGAACTTAACTCAGATACTTATTATGCTTTATTTTAATTAACGTTTTCAGCAAGTGTAATTTTCATAATAAAAGGGCAATAACTCAGAACTGATTCAAAAAATATTGCTGGTTATCCAATTTGTTCGAGATATTATGAAGATCGGATAAAAACTGTTTGACTAAGACAGCAAGGTAAATTTTTCAATAAATCAAGGGCCATAATCCAAAAACGCCTTGGGCCATTTGGCTGATTATTTAACTTGCCCGAGACATTATGCCCTCAAATCTGTATACCAAGTTTGGTGAAGATCGGATGAAAAATGTTTAACTAAGAGATCGGAAAAGGCTAATTTGGCCATTTCTTTATAAATCAAGGGCCATAATCTTGGCCGATTTGGTTTGTTATTGAACTTGGCTTAGACATTATGAAAAACAGGCAAGGAAAATGTTGCCAATTTCTGATAAATTGACAGCCATAATCAAAAAGTGACTTAGGCAATTAGGCTGGTTATCGAACTTAGCCGAAACATTTTGCCCACAAGCATGTATACCAAGTTTCTATTGGTAAAGATGAAAACATCTTCAATTTAGAGAGCAGACAACATGTTAACGCAGCCCCCTGACGCAGGCGTTCCCATAATACGTCCCGTCCCGTCTTATGACAGGCGTATAAAGATTATATTTTAAGTTATTGACTGTAAGCCATATTTCTTTTATTAACTCTACCTTTACTAGCTTGACCTCAACTTCCTTCAAATTTTATACTATCTTATTTATAAGCAGATGTTATTAATTGAAAACCAGAATAGTGACCTTAACCCTACTTACCTCAATTTTGAGATGTGATCCTATTAAACGTCAATTCCTTTTGATGTTCATTTGTACATGTTTGATTTTTATTTAACCAATTTAAGGCAACTGCATTATTCTGATTTTTTAATTAATTATAAATATGTTTTATAATGCACTCAAGCACAGAGAAATATCGCCGCAGCCATTTCCATATTTCAACTGTACTTTAACAAACATTTAAATATGAACTTACATTGATGATGTACTGGGTATTTCCCTGATTCGACTTTGAAGTTGTTCACTGTCCAGGCCTCTTCTTGTCTATAATATGATAAGAAAAAATTACATAAGACCATTATATGTTTATGCAAGTATATTAAATTTAGGAAAACAAGAAAGGAGTCTAAAGGAAGGTCATATCCATGACAGCTGTGTGCCTAAAAAATGGCATGTTAATGAAAAGCATACATTTATGGACATTTGACCTCTAAAAGCTTGTACCATGGACCACAGCTTGCGATCTGGACCTTAAGAACATCAGCTCTACACGTCGTCTTGATGAGCTAAACGTTTTACCAAAGCTTGAGTGAAATCCTTTAATTTGAAATCCTATGGACCTGACACAATCGGACAGACGCATGTCCTCATATTTGGGAATTTGTTGGGCATTTTTTTTGTTAACAAGAGTACCAAAGCCACAAAATTCAAGGCATTCATGAACTAGAACTATCACTAAAGGAAGTTCATACTCATGAAAGGGGTATAGTTTAGGAAAGGGTCATAATTTGTGACTATACTTATATGCACATCGACATTAAGTACTTACAAAATCAACTAAACCATCGTCAGCACATCCACATACGCTTTTAAAAGCGCATTTATTTATTTATTTATTTTAAGAAAATATGAATTTTCGGAAATTTTGTAAGTCTAAAAAGGCGAATAATTTTCTCAAAATAACAGTCACATTTATGGGACTTAGTATGTGATGTTGTCATATGATATTAAACACGAACATAAAGTTTCAAAATAATATCTGTAACAGTTATAGAGATATTGAAGAAAATGTGAATTTTTGACATTTTTTAAGTCTAAAAAGGGGCATAACTCTGTGAAATAGGTACATAGTTACTCCGTTTTTGGCCGCACTCAATATCCTGTGCTGGTGAGTTTGGCATCAATATCTGAAATGGTGTAGGAGAAGTAGGCCGGACAAAATCCTGACGGGCGGACAGAGCCTCGCCATAATACGTCCCGTTTTTTCAAATCAAGCGTATAAAAACTACCCAATAAGCAAGTCTACAGAATGAAATCTGGCTGTTTTTAGAACCCAAAAAATACCCATTGGTGAGATCAGACAGTTGGACACTATTCCTATATCCCTCATCTGCTATCGCATCATGGAAGGAGATAATGAATGAATACCGATGTCAAACCCAGATTGCACAAAAAGCCTAAATGAAGGCCAACACCTACATGAATTGACCCCAGTACATGTATGTCAATTAAAACCATTAAATTCTCAACGTATAAGCCAAGGTGTAAGAATGTTGAAGATACATAGGGAATGCTAAATATGCTGTTTAATGAACCAAAGAACAAAGGCTGTAATTACCAAACTGAGTCTGTTACGCCTGAATGACACAGTTGGTGTGCCCGTTCCCACAAAGGTCTCATCATCATCACAGCTAGGCTGGGTTTGGGATTCACAAACAGTTTCCTGACAAAATTGAAACAAGAGGGCCATGATAGCCCTGGATCGCTCACCTTATTTTATTTTTGTCACTTTAGCCATATAAGCCCCACCCCCTGGCAGCCATTGCTTCCGACTAATCAACTTGGCCTAATCAACTAAGGAATCTGATAGAGGGTCACCCTGGGAACATTTCTACTAAATTATTTGAAAATCGGCCAGACACTTTCGGAGGAGAAGATTTTTTAAGTTTTCACTATAGCCATTTAAGGCAAAATAGCCCCAGCCTGTTTTTAGACCAATCAACATGGCTTGAAGGAATCTGATAGAGGGTCAACAGGACATTTTAATAAGGAGGATTTCTAGAAAATTATTTGAAAATCGGCTTGACACTTTTGGAGGGGAAGACTTTTTAAGTTTTCACTATAGCCATATAAGGCAAAAAAGTACCGCCCCGTGGCAGCCATGTTTTCAACCAATCAACATGGCTTGAAGGAATCTGATATAGGGTCATCCAAGGAACATTTCTACAAAATTATTTGAAAATCTGCCAACCAGTTTGGGACAAGAAGAATTTGATTTTTTTTTCATTTCGTTGCCATGGAAACCAGAATTCCGCATGGATGCCAAAAAATTGAAGGAATTCTAATGAGGTCATTGACAGGATGCTTTCTGTAAAGTTTCATCTCAATTGACCCACTGGTTAATGAGAAGATCTTGACGGACGCCGGACGAAAGGCAATCACAATAACTCACCTTGAGCACTTCGTGCTCAGGTGAGCTAAAAAACATGTCAAAACAAGCATTTTCAGTGAAAAGATATCCCCCGCCAACGATGGCTTGTTTGTGCATGAAGGTCTTTATGTTTAATGTGCAATTGACCTTTAAATTTCAACTTCTTCGCACAAGATCAAGGGGAAAGAATAAAGTTATGACACTGGTTTATCCCGTTCCGCGCCAAATTATAAAATATCTACTGGGATTACTTTATGATAAAATATTTTAACGAAATAAATCAGAGGGACGATTAAATAAAACTGTATTTTCCGAAACTGCTTACTCGGGAACATAAATAATGCAAAATAGTGCAGTCCAAGATAAGACGCCACCTTTAAAAGCAGCGTCTTATCTGGAACTGCACTATTTTCAACAGAGTATTTATGCGGTGAAAGGGTTAATAATCAATATTACAAAACTAAAGGGGTGTCATTTGTTATTTCTTAAATAACACAGGAAAAATGTGAATACTAGGTTTTGCTTCTTAAACCAACAGTGACACAAATACAATAGATATCTTTACTCTTCTTAAAGTGGAACTAAAATGCATGGATAATTATGTATCAGACTATGTTATAATAAATGTAAATGATTTGATACCATATTTATTCAGAAGTTCATTGCAGGATGTTGGTTCATATCACATTCAAGTTTCATCAAATTCTAGCAGCTAGTTACTGAGAAATAACTGTAGGCGTGGATTTTTTAATAAATCAGGGGCAGTAACTCTAAAAAAAAATTAAGGAATCCAAAAAAGAGTTGGAGGGGAATAATGGCAGGAAGTTGGTTAATATTACATTCAAGTTTCATCAAATTCTAGCCGCTAGTTACTGAGAAACGGCTGCGAACGATGATTTTTTAATAAATCAAGGGAAATAACTCTAAGAAAAATTTACTAATCCAAATGAAAAATGAACAGGCATCATCCCAGTATAGTGGTTCATATTTATTTTAAGTTTCATGAAATTCTATCCGCTAGTTACTGAGAAATGGCTGAAAACGTAGGTTTTTCAAAAAATCAAGGGCAATAACTCCAAGGAAAATTTACTAATCAAAAAAAAAATTGGACGGGCATCATCCCAATATAGTGGTTCATATTTATTTTAAGTTTCATGAAATTCTACCAGCTAGTTACTGAGAAAATGCAGGTGACGGACGGACAACGCCATTTCAATATCCCCCTCCCTATTTCATAGGCGGGGGATAATAACTAATGCATATATACAACTACCATATGATTTTGGTGAACATACATTATTAGTACATGTAATACAACATAGCTTAGTGATATTAATCATAAACCTCAATAATGCAACACTTTCACAACCTTTTGTTAACAAATTGTTTTGGACTTAAGAGTTTATTTCTGTGACTGGTTATGTAATTAATTAAAAATTTATTGTAGTTTATTAACACAATAACCTTTTAAGGTCATGTTTTAGACATAATATACATAATAGTTTTCACTAGAAAGTGTTTGTAAAAACAATTTTTTTCTTATTAATCACAATGTGACTTTATAAATTATTTACCAATGGTGTTCCAGTTCCAAAGGGTGGCCTCTGTAACTCATCATCAGAATCTGTTCCATCCTTAGAATGTATAGAAATAAACACATTAAACTCAGAATTTTTAAACGTTTTAAATATTTCAACATCTTGCTGATTAATAAAACAAGAGGCAAATAAGGGCATGTGCTCTATTGGCTTCTTATCAATTTCGGTCAAAATAGAGCAAAACATTTACATGTTATTCAATTTTCTATCATGTTAACAAGTTAAAATAACTATTTTTACCACTTTTAGGGTCATAACTCAGTTCAGCATGTGCAGATATGGCTAATTCAAGAAAGGAAGATATCTATTTGATATCCAAAGGGGAATTTTGACAGAAAAAAGGGATTTTAAATTTATTAAGTATAAATGTAGTATTATTGTAATGCCTCGATCTTGGGGTTCTTACCTTATTCTTGTCATTTTGGGTGCTAATTCTAGTCTATTTCTCAAATTGTTGTTCAGACATATGTGTTCACTTTGAGTGTCATTTTTCTTGTAAGATGCTATTAACGCAACACAGAACTGTACACTTATGTATTGACCAACATAAAATGACCGATCAATTGCATAATATACTTCCCCATGTTCGTTTAAATCTTATCCGACGTTTGTTTATATTTACACTTAAAATGTGTCAGTATTTATCCTCATATTTCATCATTTTCCTATCTTGTGAATCACTGTTACTTTCGCAGAATTAGTCCAGTTAGCTTAAATGTGTGTGTAATACTGGTTTCATTTGTCTGCATAATCTAGTTTCTGCATAATTTGTATTTATTCTCCGAGAACATGCTTATTTTTCCACACTTCCTGACAGGATATACTGTTCATTGTGGGACTGTTTACTACCGTAACTAAGCGATCGGTATATTGTTATCGTCTTTAAAAATAGTTTATAGCAAATAGAAGTGTCAGATTTAATCCCTTAGTAAACCTTTTATTATGATTCATCATTTAATTGTATAAGTAGTCATCATGAGGAAAGAAGCGAGGTTCTCCATGTTAAACTGATGTTTTGACCAATTTCTGGGTCATTCGTCACTGTGACCAAATTGGTCAATAACCTTTTAGATCTGGTCAATTTATCATGTTAACCATTTTTGACCATTTTTCCTTGGTCATTTATCTCAGAGAGTATAAAAGGTCTTGATTGTGACCAAAAAGAGGACTTCTTTTCTGAACATTTTATTCGTATAGAGAATTTTCTAAACCAATAATTCCATTCAGCATGAGTTGCAATAGTGTTAGCACATTTTAATAGAAAACGGAAGTATTTTATAAAGATTTAGAAGATTTATGGAACCTATGTTTTAGAGAAACCCTTTTACCCAATTTAATATATTTATTTGACTTCTATGAAACAGTGAATGTTACTTAAAAACTCACTTAAGTTTGGTGGATCAATGTAATCTTGATGTTATAACTTTCCGATACATTACATGTGAATTATAGTTGTATGTTTAGGATTTATACTTGAATTAAACTTCATGAACTCTTACTACAGTGTTTTTAGCGATTGATTTGATAAACCAGAAGGAGTGTAAACTTCTCAATCGACCAGATCATCCCCAAAGGTATAACGTTAGAGTTATCAAAGACTGCATCCTGACAAGACAACCCCAGTATGTAACATTATTATACTAAAACATATAATCACATTTATTGATTAACTCGATTTTAGTGAAAACACGTTGAGATTGAAAAAATACCACTTTCTTGGTTATTGCTTGTCCGATTTTGGTCATTTTTCCACATTTAAATGATGATCAGGAGGAGAATTTTGGCACAACAATGGGGGAAAATGTTAACAATTTATGACAGAATAAATTTTGGGACTACTAAATTTTGTCCAGGACTCCTATATTTTGAAACTTGGGAGACCAACCGACTCCTTGATTTATCAAAGAAAACAATTTCATAACAAGAGATGTTTGTCAAACATTATACCCCTCTGAGTGCCATACAGGCCTGGTGCCATATTGTCAGAAATATTCGGACAATTTTTGACATTATGACCTCAAAATCAATAGGGGTCATCTACTTGTCACCCCCTGACTCCATGTCAAGTTTGAGAGCCACAGGTGCAAGCAATGTCAAGTTATCACTCAGACAAGCTTTTCACATTCAAGGTGACCTTGACCTTTCACCTCAAAATCAATAACATCCATGTCAAGTTTGAGGACCATAGGTTCAGGCTTTTTAGAGTTATCACTTAGACAAGCTTTGGTCTACTGACAGACATAGCAATATACCCCTCTTCTTTGAAGGGGGCATAATAAATGATTTAATGCATTTACTAGCCATATTTCAGAGTTTAAAATAGCATGTCAAATTCTCTTTAATGAATGCTATTATAAATGTTCATGTCCTTCTATCTTTTATATCGACTATTATCGACTATACATGAATCCAAAATCATTGGACTCCTTGAGAAAGACCCAAACTCCTAAAATTAGCAGGATGGAAGTCAGACAGACTCCTATGCAAATACAGTTAGTGTCTAAAACTGTCAATAACACATGAGAGAAAGCCCTGCCCTTTAACGTCTTAATCTAAGGTAATGCAGCATTAAAACAAAATCAAACAAGCAAAGTGATGAATTGATATCCCATGCCAAACAAGTGCTATTCTTATGATATATATATATATGCCAAAATAGTTTGAAGCTTTTATAATATAATTTATGTATATTACTAGAAATATCACTGAAGGTGATGAATACCCCCAGCTGGTGCCTAACAATATACATATGTATGAGAAATTCAAGGGGCCATAACTCATTTAAAAATAATTCCAGTGCAACACGCCGACAATATGCACAACTAGGCTTAGTATCAATCATTCTTGTGAAGTTATATTGAATTCTGACCAAGGGTTGCTGAGAAATAGTGTTCACAAGAAATGTCTACAGACCAACGGACCGACCGACAAGCGTGACTCCTATCTAGTCCCCATATACTATGTATCTGGGGGTATAATAAAAGCTTCAAATTATTTTGGCATAAGGACACGAAGTGCCTAGTTTAACTAGGACGCTTGTGTTTGAATGTTAGGATCCTGTGGCTATGAGTTTTGCCCTTTGACCAAACAAGAGTGCCCATGAGCAAACACCAACGCCTGTTTATTTTTTCAAAGTAAAAAAAGGTGCATAAATCAATAATTAATAAAGCTATGCCTCTTATGGGGATTGTATCTGGCAACATCTTGACCAGTTTATGAGTAATGAATAAGGTTCAAGTTTTTGCACAAAGTTCTTATTAAACAAGAGGACCAAGATGGCCCTATATCGATCACCCGAGTGATAGTAACTTAGTAGCAAATATTTAACTGCAAATATCTGGGGAAATTTTATCAGGAGTGCAAATGCAACTGCAAGGAGTGGACACTGTTAAAGAAATAGCTTATCAGTAAAGGCCATTTGTAACTTGAAATCTAACAACAGCTTTAATATGAATGGAATTATAAAGTTTTGTCATTTTGCCCCTTTCCTGGTGCCGCCCTGCTGCTGTTTTCCAATGAAATCAATATGGCTTGGAACAGTTTTTGTAGAGGGTCACTCAAGGAACATTTCAACCAAATTATCTTCCAATCGGACAAGAAGATTATAGAGGAAAAGGATTTTTAAAATTTGGGTACTTTTCTCTCTATGCCGCAGCAATCAAATTTTTACACAGAATGTAAGTCTTTCAACCAGTTTGAAAGAGGACCAACTAAAGAACATTCCTGTGAAGTTTAGTTGAAATTGGTCCAGTGGAATGGTAGGAGTTGTTATTTGTAGCTAAAAGTTCAATTTACCCCTTTTGTGATGACGCCTGGTTGCTATGCTTTCGTAACCAATCAATACCGCTTGAACAAATTAAGTAAAGGATCACCAAAGTAAAGATTCCTATTCAAATTTCTTAAATCAGGCCAGCACTTTCATAAAAATGGAATTTTTAAATTTTGTCATTTTGCCCCTTTTCTGATTTCCCCTGAATGCCATGTTTTTCAACAAATTAGTATGGCTTGAACAATTTTTATAGAGGTTCACCCAAGGAACATTTCTACTAAATTATATTGGAATCTGACAAACAGATTTGGAGGAGAAGATTTTTAAAGTTTTGACATTTTGCCCCCTCTCTGATGCCACAGCAACCAAAGTTCTCAATGGAATTAAAATCTTTAAACACTTTTGAAAGAAGCCCAACAGAGGAACATTCCTGTGATGTTTCATGGAAATTGTTTCTGTGGTTTAGGAGAAAATGATGTTTAAAGCTAAAAGTTAATGCCGGACGGACGGACGACGGACAGATAGTGATCAGAATAGATCACCTTGAGCCTTTGGCTCAGGTGTCAGATCTAAAAAGGTGCTCAATAACACTTCAAGTGAGAATTATGTTCTTTGATTCACATGTGCGTATCGTTTCTGGCAATACATATACCAAGTTCAATTCAAATATTTTTAACGGTTTTTGAGTTGTGGCCCAACTACGCCGACGCACCAAGGGTATCACAAAAGCCTGACTTTTTTTATTTAGCTATTAAAACATTAATGTGTTATGTATATAAACCTGTTCAAATTTTGACAGTATACCTTATTTGTTTCACTTGCAATAGCTTCTGTCACTTGACTTGATCTTCCATCCTACAAATAAGTAAATTAAGCATTCTTCTTTTAAAAAAAGAAGTATTACGACATCAATGATATGGCTAATATAATTACAAATTAATATTTGATCATTAAATTACTTCTGTTTGTATTACAGACCACTTTCTTGTCTCCCTTTCATCATGTTAATAGGGGAAATACTAGTATAGAAACAAATTGTAATAACTTATTAAAGATTCTATCATGACCTTACAACTGTCAATGCCAAGTACTGTGCCGGGCAGTACACTCAGTCCAAAAGGAAACTCAAACTACTGAAATGGGTTGATCTACAACTTGCTTTTTTTCCCAAACTGGCGTCAAAACGTCTTATGTTGCACAACAGTTGCCAAAATGTGTCAACAACACCAGCCATCTATGGCAACATTATAATGACTTAACACAATCTGGTTGACTCATCCATTCTCTACGAGAAGCCATCATGCTTAGCGAAAGGATAATGCAGTTCTTAAACAAAATCCAACCGTCATTTTAATAACAAGAGGGCCATGATGGCCCTGGAATCGCTAACCTGATTTTTTTTCTTCACTTTAGCTTTATAAGCCCCGCCCCCTGGCGGCCATAGTTTCCGACCAATCAACTTGGCTTGAAGGAATCTGATAGAGGGTCACCCTAGGAACATTCCTACAAAATTATTTGAAAATCGGCCTGACACATTCGGAGGAGAAGATTTTTTAAGTTTTCACTATAGCCATATAAGGCAAAATAGCCCCGCCCCCTGGCGGCCATGTTTTTTGACCAATCAACATGGCTTGAAGGAATCTGATAGAGGGTCATCCAATGAGCATTTCTACAAAATTATTTGAAAATCTGCCAACCAGTTTGGGAGAAGAAGATTTTTTAAGTTTTCACTATAGCCATATAAGGCAAAATAGCCCCGCCCCCCCTGGCGGCCATGTTTTTCGACAAATCAACATGGCTTGAAGGAATCTGACAGAGGATCATCCAAGGAACATTTCTACAAAATTATTTGCAAATCTGCCAACCAGTTTGGGAGAAGAAGAATTTTCAAGTTTTCTTCATTTCGTTGCCATGGAAACCAGAATTATGCATGGATCCCAAAAATTTGAAGGAAATCTGGTGAGGTCATTGAGAGGATGCTTTCTGTGAAGTTTCATCCCAATTGACCCACTGGTTACTGAGGAGAAGAAGTTGACGCACGACGCACGACGGACGACGCACCATGGACGACGGACAAAAGGCGATCACAATAACTCACCTTGAGCAAAGCTCAGGTGAGCTAAAAATAACTCACATTCACACTGTGTATACTAAAAAATACGCAATTACCTCTTTGATTTTTCAGATTTTTTAAGGCTCTGATTTTTTATCTTTAGATACCTTTAGTGTCGCGCTACTTTTCAAGCGCAATATACTGCATAAAACGTCAGAAATCGACTTGAGGCGAGGGATGCAGACAATACCATTAGGTGATCCCGTTCACTTGGCGGAATAAACATGCCTGTCCTCTTCTTATATTTCTTTTGGTAAAAAGCCATGTTCAGTGCAAGTTGCGTTTCTTTATTTGTCAATGTTCTCTAAATTGTTTCATTCTCTAGGATGCCTTATGTTTGTGGTTACTGGAAAAAAAAATCTTGAAGTGGTTTTAAATTCAGCTTTCAAAAACTGTTCCATGTTATTACCTTTAGCAGGACTTTCCTTTGGAATTTTCAATTAAGTGCTCATTAAATGAATTCATTCTCTATTAAAGCGGCAATATCCCTCTATTTTTGTTTTCATTCTGCATCAACATATTCATAAAAACAATGGTCATGTGATCACCAGCCCTGATGTGGCCAGCTGTGCATGATTTACCAAAAATATAGTTTACCTGAAATACAGCCACCATAACATACATCTTTCCTTGGCCGACATTCTTTTTTATAGTTTCTAGCGACCACATAAAGTCCGAAGTGGTGCAGGGAATAGACAGTGTTTTTGATGAGTTTGTCAGTATCACTAAGTCAATTATGTTACAGTGGATGTCGCAGTTCTTGAGCATGGTAAGGAGGTCACTTAAGATTTCACATTCCAAATGATTAGATTTTATAGTAAAAAAACCTTCCGCTAGAACGATTTCCTTTGAAAAAGTACAAGGCAAGTCCATTTTGTTTACAAACACAACCTTAAACACCTTTTCTTTTGTCAGTTGTTTCGGTTTTTGATACAGGGTTCTAGATTGTTTTCGGGACAAATTCTTTCTTAGGCTTGAAAAATGATGTGTTGATGCTGATCCTGCAGCATTTCCCTGTCCTGTTGCTGGCAAGGATGATTCAAGACTAAAATTAGGTCTTGAAGATCCTCCAAAACACGAAGACACTTGCATCGCCAGACTGTTACTCATAATACTTTGAGCTCTCTCTGAAATTAAATTACTTCATGAAAAACAACTGATTCACCATATTGGAATATGTTGCCCCTCTTGGTCCCCTCTATCTATATTACAAGTTTCATGGAAATCCTTTTTTTCTTTCTGAGAAATTGTTCAGACAATATGTTATACAAGAGGGCCATGATGGCACTAGACCGCTCACCTAAATTATGCGATTATAGCAATTTTGCCAATTTTAAAGGGCCATAGTCCCTTCATGTATGGACGGATCTTAGCTTTTCAAAAGGAACCGAGCTCTCATAGATATCTAGCTACTAAATAAGTTTGGTACATCAGATAATAATTGAAGACTTTATCGTGTTCTCAAAAAATTGTGGACAGTTGACGGATGAAGAGCGATCACAAAAGCTCACCTTTAACTGTCACTACGTGACATATGAGCTAAAAATAAGTAAGAGACATTATAATTTTAAATGGCAAATAATTGCAATATAGTTCTTCCACAAATAACTTCTTCTATTAAACCTCGGCCTACTCTAAAAATACATTTAAAGTAGAACTTAAATCTTTGTTTGTACTTATTGTTATATAAAACAAGTTAATGTTGTATTGAGGAGAACAGCACATTGTGTATATGCATTTTTGGAGGTACAGGCCTTGGTCTTGTGTGCGACACACTGCCTCATCATGTACATGTGTACTGAGATACTTGGGAATCCTATGATGCATGGTTGTGATGAGGGCCAGAGAAGGTACAGTCCTATCAAATATTTTTCATTTCAACCTTTGACGTCTAAGTGACTTCAACATGTTATTGTATGGCCAGTAACTTGGGAATCCTATGATGCATGGTTTCTCATTTTGTCTTCTGATCTCTAAGTGTGACCTTGACATTTGAGATACAGGTCTTGGTATTGTGCACAACATGCCACATTTTCATGGTAAACATGTGTGCCTAGTAACTTAAGAATCCTATGATACATGGTTGAGATGCTGGCCGGACAAGGTTCAGTCCTATCAAACAGTTGTCATATTGACCATTGAGACCTTTAAGTGTGACCTTGACATTTGAGGTACAAGCCTGGGTCTTGAACATGACAAGCCACCTTATGATATTGAACATGTGTGCCTAGTAACTTGGGAATCCTATGATGCATGGTTGAGATGTGGGCCTGACAAGGTACAGTCCAATCAAACAGTACTCGGTCTGACCTCCTAGTGTGACCTTGACATTTGAGGTACAGGCCTGGATCTTGAGAGCGATACGCTGCCTCATCATAGTGAAAGTTTGTGCCAAGTTTCATTGTAATCCTGTGATGCATGGTTGAGATGCGGGTCCGACAAGGTACAGTCCTCTCAAACAGTACTCATTTTGACCTTTGACCTCTAAGTGTGACCTAGACATTTGAGGTACAGGCCTGGGTCTTAAGCATGACATGCGGCCTGGCCTCATCATGGTGAACGTTTGATGGAAATCCTATGATGCATGGTTTAGATGCTGGACGGACAAGGTAATCCTATCAAACAGTAATCATTTTGACCTTTGACATTTGAGGAACAGGCCTGGGTCTTATGCGCGACACGCTGCCCCATCATTTTTTTTCAAATTCTATGATGCATGGTTAAGATGCGGGCCGGACAAGGTTAGGCAGAACTGACAGACAGACGGAATCAACCAAACCTTCGACTGGTAGGCGACTAATAATCAATAGACTGAGTTTTAATTCTTGCTCTATTGTCCAGTTGGGTGTGTGACAGGATATGGCAAAACAGGACAAGCACAAATCCAATATAGTACGACATATATCTTGGGGTATAATAAAGTATTGTATAGTTTACATTACTACTTGTCATTATTTTAACAGGAATGCAGAACAGCAATACAATTTCTATTAACAAGAGGGCCATGATGGCCCTGGATCGCTCACCTGTTTTTTTTTTCTTTTAACTTTAGCCATATTAGCCCGGCCCCCTGGCAGCCGTAGTTTCCAACCAATCAACTGAGCTTGAAAGAATCTGACAGAGGGTCACCCTAGGAACATTTCTAGTAAATTATTTTAAATTGGCATAACACTTTTGGAGGATAATATTTTTTAAGTTTTCACTATAGCCATTTATGGCAAAATAATCCCGCCCTGTGACGGCCATGTTTTTAGACCAATCTTGAAGGAATCTGATAGTGGATCACTTAAGGAACATTTCTACAAAATTATTTGAAAATCGGCCCGGCACTTTTGGAAGAGAAGATTTTTTAAGTTTTCACTATAGCCATATAAGGCAAAATAGTCCCGCCCCCTTGTGGCCATGTTTTTAACCAATCAACATGGCTTGAAGGAATCTGATAGTGGGTCACTTAAGGAACATTTCTACAAAATTATATGAAAATCGGTCTGACACTTTCGGAGGAGAAGATTTTTTAAGTTTTCACTATAGCCATATAAGACAAAATATCCCCCCCCCCCCCCCCCCCCCCCTGGCCAGTCATGCATGGGCGGATCTGGCTGTTTTTTGAAAGGAACCGAGTTTCCATCAATATTTAACTACCATTTAAGTTTAGAGAAGATCAGATAGTAAATGGAGGCTGTATTTTTTAACAAGCTCTAGTATAGCAATTTTGACAATTTCAAGGGCCATAATTCAGTCTTGCATGTGCTTATCCGGCTGGTTTGCGAAAGTAACCGAGCTCTCAGGGATATCTAACTACTGTATAAGTTTGATTGAGGTACAATCAAAACTGAAGACTATTGAGTTAACAAGAAATTGTTTACGGACGGACGGACAAATCGCCATGGCAGATGCCCTTCTGGCCTTTGGCAAGTAGAGCTAAAACACCAAGAAACATTTATGATTTTATTTATTTTTCTTTAAGTGGGAAACCTGTCGGTCAGTTGCAGTAAACTTAGGTTGGCACTGGTGAGCATTACCATCCTTTAAAAGGCTGACTGCCTTTCAGTGGCACTATTTGCTTATATTGGTTAAGCCAAAAACAAATGCATACACACATTTGGTAGTTGATTTCCGACATAAATTATTCATTTCAGCACTATTTTTCTCCACCACTTTGAAAATTTATGCATGACCGTGTCTAAAGATTTTATCGTTTACTAATTAGTCACAATGACAATAATATTGCCAATATATGCAGTGTTTCTATGAAAAATCTCACCATAACTTTGAAAGCTTACCTACTGTGTCCGTGACAACCACAAAGTTCTGTTCATTTTCCGGGATGACAAAGTTGTTTTCGTTAATGGTCACAGCTACCCACTGGCCCAAACTGAGGTATTTCAAACCAGTTGCATGCTTGTACTGGGATTGAAGAGTAGTTATTCCTAATTTTCCGTCATGAAGATCAATGCATATTCCTTCAACATTTGGCATTAAAGACACATTAATGCGCCTCCCTGGAAAATAAATTTAACAGATGTTTTTCTTTAACTTAGTAGCAATTTTAATTTTTGGTTGTATATTATTATGATTTTATTACCCTGGAATCTGGTAACTGTGGTGATTTGATGAAAGATCTATCTGAGGCCGTTAACCTCCCACCTCTGATTCAAGGGGGAAAGATTATGCAGCGCAGGTTGATCCTGTAAGGCTGTTAGACTGATTATTATAGATATTATATGGTAAATTTTATATCGGCCCCGAGACTATATCAGTCCGAGAGTGTAGCTCGAGTGCTGATATAGGTCAAGGCGATAATGTGGGTGACAATATGAAATTCGCCATATCATAAACTTATTATCATATACTTTCTTAAGACACTATTTGACAAATTAATACCTAAACGCGGAAATGATTCCAATTGGCAAGTAGTTTCAACCAGCTGCAAGACAGATAAACCATCTTAAAGCAGAGTAGAAATTCTCTCATGCTCCACACGCTTCTTTTATCAAGTGTTTCACGATATCCTGACAATGTAGCTCATCAATACCGGTCGAGTGGTTAGCGTCAGGGATTTCAAAACCGGGTGACCCAGGTTTGATCCACGGTCGCGGCACTACAGTCATGGTGGAGTGCCCTTGGGCAAGGCACATTTCCTAGCCTAGTACTAGTTTGTTTACCCAGGGATCATGAACAAGTGAACTGTCGCCGTGATATAACTGAAATAATGTTGAAAGAGGCGTAAAACCCTAACAAATAAATCCATTCGGTATTAAATTCAGTTCAATAATAGCAATAATAGTCATTTAAACAAACTTAACATAATGACATAAACACTTTACACACTAAATCATCAACATTTGTGAGAAATTTCAGCAATGAATTATATACTGATGACGTCGCCAAAATGACGTCATCAAACAATTGTGGGATCGCTGATTTTGGATTGACAGTTCAGATTAAAAATATGTAAATCTGTGATGTGAGATTGTGCATGTATGTGAAGTTCAATCTCCAGGCGTAAATAAACCGACTGAGACTTAATGTAACAGTCTCTATAGAAATATATAGTCCTCTGTTGTTGTCGAAGTATTCGCGAGTACGGAAAATAACCGGAGGAAATAATGTCTGGGACAGCTTATAACGTTGTCCGCCATTAGCATTGTTGTTGATGTTCAACAGTTGGGCTAGTTACCGTTGCTTAATTGGACGGAGCTAACTCGACAATTGGCATAGCACATTTAGATTTGCGGGGGCAGATATAAAGGGCGTCATATAGCCATTAATTGATTAAAGTACTCACGAGGAAGAACGCTCATTTTGTTTTTATGAGAACACGTTGTAATACTGGCGGTCCTAAATTCTGGAAGCTGCCATTTTGAATTCCGCCAGCCAATGAAATTCCTTGTTGCAATCAAGCCGATTACCCATCATGCAAATTATACCCAATATATTTTTTTTTTACCTCACATAAATTTTAAAATTTACTGCATACAAAATATACTGCATATTAATATTTTATCAAACATTTATTTTTTTAACATGTGTCATATACATTTTTATGTTCACAAATATTATTTTTTTACTAAATATATATTTTTTTTAGTTCGTATATATTTTTTATTGAATCAATATATTTCAGATAGAACAATTTTTTTTTTTTTAGTTCGCATATTTTGTTTATTGAATCAATATATTTGAGATAGAATATTGCAACGTTTGTCATGCCATAGCCGACTGTTTAAAATGTTCTGTGTGCAACACTTGGTTTCACAGTAAATGTCAATCTATACAAGAGAGGGAACTGAAAGCATGGGGGCAACTTGATGTGGGTTTTATTTGTAGGAATTGCCGAACAGTAGATGGCACATAATTCGACTACCTGATGGCAATGAAACGAATGCGCAAGGTGAGTGACAATCACCTACTATTTATCACTTTTATGATTTCGGAAACTGACATTTACTTATTCCTTGTTTCTGAAATCCCATGTATGTTATGAATTCTTTTAGGATCTATATACCCAACAATTCATGTAATCTTTATTATAGTGGGTATTTTCCACACGGAATATGCGAATGAATTATAATAAAAATATAGGTTATCCAAAGGAACGACGAAGTCCATGTCAGCGACCAACGAGAAAACCAACATTGTGGACTCTGCGTAAAGTTTCGACCCGGATCAGCATAAGCATGCCGCACAGGCTTACCCGGATAAACACGTTTCGCCTCCTGTGGAATTTCTGTTTCAGGAATAATTACTCTATGCCCCTGATACGGAATGAGTTGGCCCGGACCAGTCTGCGCGGACTATGCAGGCTGATCTAGGTCGATACATAAGGCAGAGTCCATAATGTTGGATTTTCTCGCGGGACGGCTCATTTTAGGATGACCCGACAGACAATTATAAACATATTATTGAACAAATAACCGGCAATACATGGATACATCAATTACAACAAATCAGACAAGAGGTAAAAACATTTGAGTAAAGTAGGTAGTAACAAGAGATGTTTGTCAAACATGATGCCCCCCCCACACCCTGAGCGCCATGTTGTCAGGAATATTAGGACAATTGAGTAAAATTTGCATGGACCGAAATGCCAGTTGATTTGTCATTTCAAATTGGATGTCTGAGTCAGTTTTAAGATTATGAACAATGTTCCTTCAAAGTTTGAGGATAGTAGGTACAGTTCTTAATCCCATTGGGATGATGACTGATATTTGCAGATATTATGTATCCTCCAGGTTAGGCAGTGTTGAGTTATCACTCAGACAAGCTTAAAAAAGGTTTTTGTGTTCAAGGTCACTGTGACCTTGACCTTTGACCAAATGACCTCAAAATAAATAGGGTTCATCTACTGGTCAGGCCCAACCTCCAAGTCAACTTTGAGGACCATAGGTCCAGGCATTATTGAGTTATCACTCGGACAAGCTTAAAAAGGGTTTTTGTGTTCAAGGTCACTGTGACCTTGACCTATGACCTCAAAATAAATAGGGTTCGTCTACTGGTCAGGCCCAACATCCAAGTCAAGTTTGAGGACCATAGGTCTAGGCATTGTTGAGTTATCACTCGGACAAGCTTAAAAAGGGTTTTTGTGTTCAAGGTCACTGTGACCTTGACCTTTGACCTCAAAATAAATAGGGTTCATCTACTGGTCAGGCCCAACCTTCAAGTAAAGATTGAGGACCATAGGTCCAGGCAATGTTTAGTTATCACTCGGACAAGCTTAAAAAGGGTTTTTGTGTTCAAGGTCAGTGACCTTTGACCCAATGACCTCACAATAAATAGGATTCATCTCCTGGTCAGGCCCAACCCCCAAGTCAAGTTTGAGGACCATAGGTCCAGGCATTGTTGAGTTATAGCTTTGGTCTACAGACGGACCGACGGACCGACCGACCTACAGACCGACCGACCGACAGACATGTGCAAAGCAATATACCCCTCTTCTTCGAAGGGGGCATAATAACTAGAATTTTTCAAACAATTATAGCGCCAATAAACCTTTTTCCGATGACCCGAATAGCAATTGACACATTTTGTTGATACAAACATGTTGAGTAACTAACGATATCATAAGCCTACCATATCAGACTAAACTTATATTCATACAAGTCAGATAAGAGGTAAAAGAGTGTTGAAAAGGAAGTAGTACCAAATAAAGATTGTATATAGCCCTAGTGTACTTTTTTTTCGGACAAGGTCACTGACAGACAGATTTAGTGTTGTTGATACAAACATGTTGAAGGACGATAAGTCTACACTATCTATCAGCTTACATTTTACACACACATCAGAAGAAGTAGAAACATTATTGTAAAAGAAGTAGTAATATTCACATTATAGCCATAGTATACCTTTTTCGGATGACTCGATAGACAAGAACATCGACAGACGGAAATATACTTTTGATACAGACATGTTGAGGAACGATTTATATAAGCCTATACATTCAGGCTAATTTATTTACATACAAATCGGACAATTAGTAGAAACAGTGTTTAAAAATGAAGTAGTACTTAATTAAGAAATATATCTCATTTTGAGTGATATACCGGCTCGTATCACGATTTGGAGTTCAGGTGTGTAGTAATTAATCACGAAGGTCAAATGGCCTGAATGATTAATTTATACACAACTGAATGACACAAAATGAGATCTATTTCAATTCTAGCAATCCGCTGTGGTCGAGTGGTTAGCGTTGGGGATTTTAAACCGGGTGTCCCTGGTTCGATCCCCAGTCGCGGCACTACGGTCATGGTGGAGTGCCCTTGGGCAAGGCACATTTTCTAGCCCAGTACTGGTTTGTTAACCCAGGGATCATGAATAAATGAACTGTCGCCGTGATATGACTGATATGATAATGAAAGCGGCGTAAAACCCCAATAAAACAAACAAATCAATTCTAGCACTTTTTTATAACTTAAATGGATACAAATTAAGGGTGAACTACGTTTTAACATAACGTTGTTTTCCTTGATAAAATCTCGTGTAGCTATTCTATCTTTACTCCCCATTGTATTTGTTTTGGAAATATTTGATTTTTTCAACTAACAAAACATTTTGAAATCAGTTATATTAACAGTCTATGAACATTTTATTTTTTTATGCCTTTTTCAATTGCTCTTAAACTCATCATGGGAAATGTGTTACTGTCTCATTCTAACACAACGTTTTCGACCGCGCCAAAAATGTTGGTAAAACACGTGAATGACGTCATTTAAAACAAAAAGGTCACCGTTACAATTCAAATTACAACAGAAGCTCGTGACTTCATTCATAAAATGTCAAGCCCAACGTAGTAACGCATGCGCACTAAGAAATGTTGTATGGAAAAATACGCGGGAGGGAATTTCAACAGCAATAAAATAGTTTTGAGTGATATACTGCATTTAGATCACGCTCAAATCCTTCTTTGTGTATAGAAGAGAAATTGTCAAAAGTGTTAACATAGAATATACAGATACATTTTTCGGATTACCCGATGGACAAGTGCATGGGCATTGTTTTGATACAAACATGTTGAAAAACTATAAGTCTAGAATACAAGACCATACTTACTTAAATGCAAATCAGACCAAAGGCAGTAACAACATTGTTCACCCTTTTCCACAAATAGCAGCTTTCTGACGCCTCTGCAGCAGACAACTTTTGAAAACATTATGGGAAAAGGAGGAATTGCTCAATGTTTTCAACTATATTCACTAATTATACTTGCATTTATAGAGATATTCCATATTTAAATAATGACGTTTCAAAAGGCGTCTGCTACAGATGTGTTGTATGTGGGAAAGGGTTATGGAAGTACAGTGCAGTTATATATATACGAAATAAAGCAACAATAAAATGTTCTCAAATGACCCGATATAAACAGACAGACGGACATATTATTTGATATAGATATGGTGAGGAACAATAAAAAAAAACTGGCTTTGTTTTTACATTCTTTTCAGCGTTTTATAAAGATCATAGGATAAGTTCCAAATGTTTTAACTAGTATACGAATCATTTGTTGTGGGATGTCAAAATGACCATATTCTCATTACGCATCAATGTTTTAATGTATAACAAAAACCTTATTTGAGGTTCCAAGAATTTCTTTCTGTTATGATTTGCAATACAGACAGCTGTTAAAATATCATATCAGGTAAACAGTCCAAAAAGTGATGCATAGCAATATACTATGATGTTAACATAATTGTTATGGGCAGGATAACTTATGTCAATAGATTTTAAATAATTAAGGCACATACACCTTTTTCAGAAAACCCGATAGACAAAAGCATGATTGATTTTGGCCTAACGCCGTTTTCACCTATAGTTCAGTCATATCACGGCGGCCAGTTCACCTATTATGTTTTTACTAGCTTTTTCACACTAGTTCTCCACACAACATACTTTCCGAGCAACTGGCTATTTTTCTACATAGACTGTTAGCCCATTGGTGAAAGCCGCTTGTCACAGTTACCTTTGTCAACAAGTGCATGAATTCCAGGACCTATTATCTTAAATCAGACCTGTCGAGGAACAATAAGCCTACAGTACAATAAACGACGGAAACATTCTTGTAAAGGACGTATTAATATATGGATATAGTAGCCCCTTGATCATACAGAAATTACAGCGCTCATATATTATTTTTCTCATGACCCGGTTGACAGTTGTACGGACAGACTTATTTCGCTGGTGCATTTAGGTGTATGAAGTTATCAGTCAGTTGGTTATTCAATTTTCTGCCAGTGTAAGAATAAACAGCTAGCTAGTAGTTGGGTGTCCGCAATATTATCGAATATATAGCCATGGGCGATTACCCACACAGCTAGCAATTGGTTATTCAACGAAGAGTGAAAGCGCGAATCTACTGCTATATACGAATACTCACACAGCTATCAATTAGTTATTCAACAAAGAGTCAAATCTCGAATCTACTCCTATATGCGAATACCCAGCCAGCTATCAATTGGGTATTCAACACAGAGTTAAAGCGCGAATCTACTGCTATATTTACGAACAGCCAGCCAGCTAGTAGTTGGACATTCAAATTAAGCAATAGGGCGAATTACCTTTTACCAGTCAATGTCCTCACAGTTAGCAATTGGTTATTTAAGAAAGAGTCAAAGTGTTTATAGCGTTACTACTAACATTTCTGGAACGGATCTGTCTTTTAAAAACAGCGAAGCAGCAGTTTTGTTCGCTCGCACGAGCAATCAGAACTGCTGCTGCTTCCCTGTTTTCATGATATGAGTTTACCACAGCAATGCTTTTCATAATATACAGTGAAGTATAGATGAAAAACAAATCATACACTACATGTGCATAAATATACCTGCCGAAATCACTCGGAACATATCGATAACTCGAACACATCGAGAACTCAAACATATCGATAAGTCACACATACCGATAGCTCGAACATATCGATATCTCGATAATTTAAACCAAACGATAAATAGACACATCGATAACTCAAATATATCGATAACTCGAATATATCGATAACTCGAATATATTTATATATATATCGATTTGTTCGAGTTATCGGTATGTTCGAGTCATTGATATATACAAGTTATCAATTTATTCGAGGTATCAAGAAGTTCGAGTCATTGATATGTTTGAAGTATCTATGTATTCGAGTTATCGTTATGTCCAGGTTATCGATATGTTCGAGTGATATCGGTATGTATGCTTATGCGTATGTAGTGTATGCTTTGTAATTCATCTATACTTCACTGTGTATTATGAAAAGCATTGCTGTGGTAAAATCATATCATGAAAACAGAAGCAGCAGCAGTTTTGATTGCTCGAGCGAGAGAGAAAAACTGCTGCTACGCTGTTTTTTAAAAGACAGATCCGTTCTAGAAATGTTAGTAGTAATGCAATAAATGCTTTATAAATCTCTTTCTTGAATAATCAATTGCTAACTGTGTGGGTATACGCCGATGGTTATAGAAACGATAACACCCAACTACTTCCTGGCTGTTTATACGTTTTCTGGCAGCAGATTGAATAACAAACATAGGAGCTTTGATTCTTTGTTGAATAACCAATTGGTAGCTGTTTCGGTATTCGCCTATAGCAATAGATTCGATAATATGGCGGACACCCAACTACTAGCTGGCTGTTTATTCGTACTCTGGCAGTAGATTAAATAACCAACTACCAATAACCAACTGACTGCTAACTTTACACACCTGATGCATTTCGCTCACACGAAGAATAAACCTACAATAAAAGGCTACATGAATGCAAATAAATGATCGGACGAAAGGCAGGAACAATGTTGGAAATGAAGTTATATATAGATATAATAATCCTAAATAGGTATTTGCAAATGACCCTTGAACAGACAGTCGTACGGACAGGAAGGATTGACGTTCATCATATGGATGCATACATGTAGTTTTGTTTGTTTGTACCGCTTTCAAAAATGTCAGTTATACCACGGCAATTCCTGGGTAAATTATGAATACTTTTGGTCCATTTATCTAAACATAAGCGATTCAGTCGTTATGCTAATATATAGACACTATATTCCTTAGAGACTTACACTGGTTTCAAATTTATCATTTCAGGCTGCACTGTCTAAAGATATCAGTAAATTAAAAGAATCCGTCGATCGTGAAATGCTGTTTAAAGTTGAACTCACCAAACCAAAAGAGCAACCTGATGATTATCCAGACGTCGATAGAATTGCGATCGAAGTGATTGACAACTATGTTGACGATATTACTGGGAATCCTATACAAGAGGCCCATGAGGGCCTATGCTCTACTGGTATGGTTCTTTGGTCATTTTCAATCCAATCCAAAGCATGTATTTATGGTGAAGATCGGATAGTAAATGGAGGCTCTTTTGTGTTCACAAGCTGTATTATAGCAATTTTTACAATTTCATGGGCCATAATCCAGTCTTGCATGGGCGGATCTGGCTGATTTTCAAAAGGAACCAAGCTCTCATCAATATTTAACTACTATCTAAGTTTGGTGAAGATCAGATAGTAAATGGAGCCTCTATTGTGTTCACATGCTCAATTATAGCAATTTGGACAATTTCAAGGGCCATAATCCAGTCTTGCATGGGCGGATCTATCTGGTTTACGAAAGGAACCGAGCTCTCATGGATATCTAACTACTGTATAAGTTTGGTTGAGATACAATCAAAAGTGAAGACTGTATCGTGTTAACAAGCTCTTTTATAGCAATTTTGACCATTTCAAGGGCCATAATCCAGTCATGCATGGGCGGATCTTGCTGGTTTTCGAAAGGAACCGAGCTCTCAAAGATATCTAACTACTGTATAAGTCTAGTTGAGATACAATGAAAAGTGAAGACTGTATCGTGTTAACAAGAAATTGTTTACGGACGCACACACGCACGCACGCACGACGGACAAATCGCCACGACATAAACACTTCTGGCCTTTGGCCAGTAGAGCTAAAAAACCACTGGCGATGGTGACTGTTTATTCAACGCGATATCCATTCTTCTGACTGGGAACGAGAACCTATCTCTGGCATTGAGATATTATACATGTTTAAATTTACTAAACAACCAGGAGACCTACTTAAATCCACTTAGATCACATATTATGAATTTAACAAGTAGTTACACAAACACATGTTTAGATGCTGCATCAGTTGGGTCTTATTCTAATACATGGACAATTATTGCCTTGACAGATGTAGTCCAAGCGCCAGTGCGTGTTGTGTATCCGCATGCAAATGGAAACAAGACATGGAAATTCCATGAAACCAGGTTTTCTATAATGGAAGGTGTTTGATTAAGAATTAACAGATCTGTCAAATCTTTTTATTAATAGTTAATCAAAGCTAGTAATTCAAGTAACAGGGAACATTTCTATTGATGAATAATCATAATTACTTTGTCAATTAAATATATCACAATTTTATCTAACAAATATCAGTTCAATACAGTCAATCGTGTGTTGATGGCCTCATTTAGTAAGAACATATAATAGATAACAGATATTAAGCAACCTTTTGTTGTAAGCAGCCACATTTTAGGATCCCTAATGCCAGGTTGATAATCAGTGATCTGCCTTAACCCTTTACTTGATAGTAACGCGTTTATGCCTTTGAAAACAGACTAGATCCAGGGCCCGAGGTTATGAAACTTACTCATATCCAGAGTTTTCATTAAGGACCGGCACCCGGCGAATCCTCGCCGTTTCGTTTTGACAAAATCGCCGGTTCAATTCTGTGCCACAATCAAAATATTATTAAAGGGTTTTTTAAATATATATATAAATAGCTAAAGCTGCTGGCATTCGCCGAAATTCGACGATTTTATAACATATAAATAAAGCTGAAATATTTGCCGAAATTCAACTTCCGGTGCTTTCTACAAAGTCCGCGTCTTAATTCATCAAATCATTTAGGCGCTTTAAATTACGACGACTTGTAAAGCGTTTTGAATACTTCGATTAAAATTAGCAGACATACTCTTGCAAGAATGAAAAAAAAAAAAATACCATTTCTTTCGGCCAAAATCAGGTAAATGACCCGCGGATATTGGTTGTTACAACATAACTGATTCGTCCTTTTATTCTTCGTTCGTATTTTACGGTTCATTTGATTTGATTTTGACAGTTCGTTGGTCATGTTTTGACGCGATTATTATCGTTCAGAGTTGATTACTACAGATGACAAGAGTTGGCGATGAAGAAAAGAACATTAAAAAGATAAGTAAAGCAAAAGCATGCACAGGCAGGCGAGTGTTTCATTAGGATAAATGCAACACTCAATTCCCAATCCTGCTTGCCCTTTAACAAATCACCAACAATACAATATAAAAACAACCTGAGCAAAGATACAGAAAATCATATTAATGTGAAGTGTAATTATTGAATATAGTTGAAACATTGTTGTAAAAGGAGAAATTGCTTGTTATGAGGAAATACGTATACAGGTGGGAAAGGTTTAAACAAGAATGACTTTTCCGGAGGCATAAAGAGCATTTTAAAACAAGTGTTATGTATTCCATAGCCATCTAAATGATATGCTTCTTTTGAATACCCACAACATAGGTGTGAGTAATAATACAATGCAAATCTTCTGTGAAACTATAGGCAGTAGAAGATTTGTATTTTTATAGCTAGCATAGACACCTTTGGGTGTAGATTTAGATCACAAGACAAATACAAATCTTCTTCTGTAAAACTAAAGGCAGAAGATGATTTGTATTTAATTATCATGCATACATGAAACCTTGGGGACTAGATTTAGATTTCTTTAAATGAATTTTCTGGGATTTTTAACTGTAACACAAATAAAAAGCAGCATTTTACGGAACAAGTTGCAAATCAATTTCTGTTGGGGAAGATCTTTGGCATCTTGTCATTTTTTAGCTCACTGGCTGAAAGCCTGTCGAGCTTATGTCGTGGCGAATTGTCCGTCGTGTGTGCGTCTGTGCGTTAACTTTTTCCTTTAAACGACTTCTTCTTCCTAACCACTTGGCCAATTTGGTTGAAACTTTGTAGGAAGCATCCTCTCAATATCCTCTACTAAATTCCTTCAAATTTGTTTGATCCATTAAAAGTTCTGGTTTCCATGGCAACCGAAAGAAAAATTAGTGAAAACTTAAAAATCTTCTTCTCCGGAAGTGTTGGGCCGATTTTCAAATAATTTTGTAGAAATGTTCCTTGAGTAACCCTTTTTATATTCCTTCAAGAAATGTTGATTGGTTGAACAACATATTCGCCAGAGGGTGGTGCTATTTTGCCTTATATTGCTACAGTGAAAACTTAAAAATTCTTCTCTTCCAACAGTGATTTTCAAATAATTTTGTATAAATGTTCATTGGGTGACCCTCTATCAGATTCCGTCAAGCCATATTGATTGATTGAAAAACATAGCAGTCAGAGGGTGGGGCTATTTTGCCTTAAATGATCATAGTGAAAACTTAAAAAATATTCTCCTCCGAAAGTGTCAGGCCGATTTTCAAATTAATTTTGTAGAAATGTTCTTTGGATGACCCTCTATCAGATTCCTTCAAGTCATGTTGGAACATGGCCGCCAGGGGGCAGGGCTGTTTGGAGATTTGGCTGTGGAGCGATTCTGGCCCTCTTGTTTCAAATATTGATTTTTATTCTGTTTTATAATTAAATAAAATGTTATTGTTTTCTTCCCTCAGATCAGCCACAGGCCTCATCAGATCAAGACCCTGCTTCTTCACCACTGGCCTTGTCATCGGAAGACTTTGCTCCACCACCACATGCCTTGTCAGAACAAAACTCGACATCTTTTTCAGCTACTGAAGACAGAGACCAAAAGGGCTCATTTACAGCTACAGCTGATACAGCCACTTTTAGAAAGGAATCTGATGTAATGGTGAACATTTCTGAATGTTTTCCCATAGAAGACTTAAAATTGTTACACAATAACCAGCTGTGTAGAGAGAAAAGATGTTTGAATCTTAGCCAAGGTGAAAGGGACCAATTTAAAGGATGTAAGGACAAATTTCAGCACAAATGGCTAACTGATGAAATGTCATTCTGTAAATCAACTGGATTTTGGTGGCTCGTGTATAAAGAAGGAAAAGGTATGTTTTGTCTGATTTGTAAAAAGCACAATATATTTACATCCGGGCTGAACCACTACATAACAGGTGCTAAGAGATACAAACGACAAGCTATTGAAGATCACGCTAAGTCTGCTAACCACCGTAAAGGAATCGCTACTGAGATGACTAGTCGAGTTTCTATATTTCACAAAGAACATGAGGAAAGACAGAGAGTTGGTGAAGATGTTCAGATGAAAGCATTTATGGCTGCATATTGGTTAATGAAGGAGGAGATCCCAAATTGTAAATTTATTTCAATGTTGTCATTGATAGAGAAACTAGGGCTTGACACCATCAAGTACTTTGATCACAAAAGTCAAGGCTCACTGCAAGAAATTTTCCTAACAATCGGAGAAACTTTATACAGAAATATTGTAAATGAAGCCAATAGTTCACTTGCATATAGTGTCTTGGTAGATGAAGTAACTGACATTTCTGTAAAGACCCAAATGGTAACCTTCATACAGTACATAAGTTCAGCACAGCCAACTGTTAGGTTCCTTGATGTTGCTGATGTTTTGGCAGATTCTGTCTCGGCTAATAGTGAAACTCTGCATGCTGTTTTGAAGAGAACCCTGAAAGATTTGGATGATGGATTGCTTTCTGGGATTGTTACGGATGGAGCTAGCACTATGACAGGGAAGAAAAGTGGTCTAGCTGCCAGAATTAAGCAAGAACATCCTACAGTTATCTCTGTCCACTGCATCTGCCACAGGCTGGCTCTTGCCTGCACTGATTCTAACGTAGATGTCAGCTTCATTAAAGACATAGCAGACCTTCTTAGATGTTTGTGGAAGTTTTTCGAAGATTCACCGAAAAGGTCTGCTACACTAGCCAAGGTTCAGATTGAACTTGCAAACTGTGACACAACACAACTTCCAAAATCATCAAGAGTAGCAATAGTCCACAAAGTAAAAAAGGCTTGTATGACTAGATGGCTGTCATTTGATGAAGGAGTCCGAGAATTTCAGAATGATATGCTTGCCATTTTGCAATGCTTAAAAAATCTACAGAAAGATTGTACTGCTACAGGCTTACTTAAAAAGATGCACAATGTCCGTTTCATCAGTGGATTGTATATATTAACAGAAGTGTTGCCTGTACTAGCCAAACTAAGTAGAACATTTCAAAAAAGCACAATAAATTACATGTGCATAGAGCCAACCATTGAATATAATATGATATCTATGCTATATTCTTTTAAATTGCCAAGTTATTTAATATGGAACATATCTGCGCGAAGTTATTTGAAAATATCTATATGCATGGTAAAGTTATGGTCTGAACAAAAAAAGTTCAAGAAAAGTATATTTTCTGTCACTGTGACCTTGACCTGGAAGCTAAACACATAACTTGTGCATATGACACAGCGTCTTGATATGGTGTATATCTGTTCCAAGCTATTTGAAAATATCTCTATGGATGAAAAAGTTATTGTCCGGACAAGAAAAGTTCAACTGATGTCTATTTGTTGGCACTGTGACATTGACCTTGAAGCTACAGACAAAAGTTTTGCATGTGACACATCATATTGATATAGTTCATATTTGTGCCAAGTTATTTGAAAATATCTCTATGCATGACACAAGAAAAGTTCAATTAAAGTATATTTCTTATTACTGTAACCTTGACCTTGAATCTACAGATTTTTTTTTTACATTTGGCACATCGTCTTGATATGTTGCATGTTTGTGCCAAGTTATTTGAAAATATCTCTATGCATGACAAAGTTATGGTCCGGACAAGAACAATTCAATTAAAGTATATTTCTTATCACTGTGACCTTGACCTTGAATCTACAGATTTTTTTTTTGCATTTGGCACATCGTCTTGATATGGTGCATGTTTGTGCCAAGTTATTTGAAAATATCTCTATGCATGACAAAATTATGGTCCGGACAAGAAAAGTTCAATTAAAGTCTATTTCTTATCACTGTGACCTTGACCTTGAATCTACAGAATTTGTTTTTGCATTTGGCACATCGTCTTGATATGGTGCATGTTTGTGCCAAGTTATTTTAAAATATCTCTATGCATGACAAAGTTATGGTCCGGACAAGAAAAGTTCAATTAAAGTCTATTTCTTATCACTGTGACCTTGACCTTGAATCTACAGATTTTTTTTTTGCATTTGGCACATCGTCTTGATTCGGTGCATGTTTGTGCCAAGTTATTTGAAAATATCTCTATGCATGACAAAGTTATGGTCCGGACAAGAAAATTTCAATTAAAGTCTATTTCTTATCACTGTGACCTTGACCTTGAATCTACAGATTTTTTGTTTTGCATTTGGCACATCGTCTTGATATGGTGCATGTTTGTGCCAAGTTATTTGAAAATATCTCTATGCATGACAAAGTTATGGTCCGGACAAGGAAAGTTGACGAAGCGCGCCCGCCCACCCGCACGCCCGCCAACTTCGCCAAACTAATAACCAGATTTTTCCTTCGGAAAACCTGGTTAAAAATTACATCGCGTTTCGTACGCTGAACACAACGGTTTTTCCAACAGGATGACAGGACAAAAAACAACCCTTGTGCATCTTCTGGCACAAATTCAATTCCTTACCGAGACGTGGGCACTGGTATGCCGTACACCATTTTACTGCAGTAACAGACACACTCAATATTAACTGCAATGAAACTCCCGACCATGAGCATAACAAAATACCAACACCAGTCAACATATCAGTAAACAAAAGGGAAAGCTCCTCTTCGCAAAAAAATGCGACGACCATTTCATGACGACTTCCCCACTGACAAGTCATACTGTTCGGTTGAAAACAAATTTGAGTGTTTGACAGACTCTTTTGGCGATGAAGAAGACGATGACCTCCCTCTTTCTGAACCGAAGATTTGCAATATTCAGCAGCAGACTGTCTCACCTTTTAAGAAATTGACCGGAAATAGATTCTTAAATAACAAAGATGTGTTTAATGGCTTATTGAACACCAGACCAGAGTTCAGTACGGTCCCTCGGGGCATGAAAGATAATTAATATGTGGTGATCGACCACCACCAATCTACTGCCAAAAGAAACTGCTTTCCCGATGACTGTGGAACTTGGGATTCCAATTCTGGGACCACTGTCAAACATGAGTTTATTTTAACAGAAGGCAACACTCTAACTACCGTGTATAGGAAGGATGGGGTCATTTGCTCAAGAAAAATGATAAAGAAAAAAATTGTGTTCACTCCCTTCAACCCTGTGCCAACTAATATTTTAATTCTACATAGATACTATACAACACTGAAATTAGATAGGGCTTTCAAGAAACGAGTTACGTTAGTAAAAGATGCACCAAACGACAAGACGTATTTAAAAACTCGCGCACTTGTGGAATATTTAGGAATCTCGAATAAAACAAAACCGTCACATAGTAATTCAAAATCCGGGAAACCGTATACGAGAACGAATCCCTAAGTACTAAACGACGTAGTCGCCAGCTCCAAGATAAAATTTATCGCGAACAGAAGAAAACAAAGGAGGAAAAGTAGTCAGACATAATATTGCAGATGATATCCTAGAAATTCTATTCTCTCAACATGAAAATCCCTTCATACAAAATGTCATCTTCCTTAAACATAAAGAACCAATCATAACGCTATATACTGAGGAACAAATTCTAGATATGAAACGTAATTGCGTAGGTGAAAATGGTAGTGTGATTGGTGTTGATCGTACATTCAATTTAAAAAATCGGGTGAGCGGTCCAGGGCCATGATGGCCCTCTTGCTTTTCAATTATCATCCATATTTGGAGTCTATCACTATCAAGTAAGCTTGGAGGCCGATAGTATAGTAAATAAAACAGATTTCCTATTGTAACATGGAAATCTCTTATGTTCCATGTTATTGTATAGCAAGGATTGATCAATTATAGCTTTTAGAACTTCTAATAAAGCATACAAACAAACAATGCATATCTTTTTTCTTGATTTGACAGAATTGAGACTGGTGTTACTTTAGCCTGTGGCCTTGACATATTGTGGCAGTGTTTTAAAGTCCATTATTATATATTGGTAATTGTATGATACGTTTCATACAGCTGAAGAATGGTTGTTCTCCTATAATAGAAACAGAACATCGTTCCACATTAGAGACAAATTTGAAAGCTACAATATTTGGTTTGTAAGTTTACCAGATTTTGGTAATACGTACTCGCTACCCACAAGAACTGATTAGAAATTTTCTTAAACAGAGAACCCAAAATTATGGATTTGCATGCTAGCGTTTTGTCAGTGTCTGTGTTCAGAAAAAACCCACGGGTTTTCTATTAATTTTACAAAAGCAATAAATTGTTTACTTCTTCGAAAAAGTAAATATTATAAAACATTATTACACTAGATTTTGATGAAAAACTTAAGTGATTGTTGCAGAAGTGTGGTGCTGTAAATACACTTTATAAGTTGCCACAGAAGTCGAATTCATTTCCACACAAGCATTATTGTCAAACAACTACCCCGCAGTAGGACAAACTTAAGTGACTGTTGCAGAAGCGTGGTGCTGTACATACACTTTCCGAGTTGCCACACAAGTCAAATTCATTGCCACACAAGCAATGGTGTCACACAACTACCCCGCAATAGGTATGTCCGTCCGTCTGTCCGCGTCAACTATGGACGTTTATGTGGTATTTTCTTTGTCCAAAACATGTTTATGGGTTACTTTTAGTTTACGTGGTTAAGCCCTTAAACTTTTGTCCACTTTCGTTTATAAGCAGTTTATATGTACAGTCTGTTGAAGGGCATTTCAAAGTACAGCATAAAAAACGGCTTCCAAGTATTGTCCGATTGGTCGGACCCTTTTGTAGCATTCGTTTCCCCTACATAGAAAGCGGATCGGATATGGCATCAGACCTCGTGAACCAATCAAAATTTGTCCTCGTCTTTCGACATTTTCCGTTAAGAAGCATGCGGTTTACTTTCCGCCATATTTGATTTGGATTTTCCCCTCGATGTTGAATAATTACAAAGCGCAAGGTAAGCAGTGATTAATATGTATATATTTGATGTTGAGAAATTAAAAGGATAAAAAATGACTTGTTTTCCTGTACCAAGAATACAAGATGTACATTTATTATTCAGATTATAAAATCATGGTAAATTTAAGCCATCTTGGAGAAATACTGCGGCAAGCAGTCAGTCTGGTGGATACTGCTACAAATACAACACAGACAGAAACAACTGTATTAACAACACCAGCAGCAGCACCAGGAAGAAATCCCGGGGAACTGAGGCAAATAAAAAATAATGATTTGGAGTGGTTAAAGTTTTAGGGCAAGTTGGATTTTTTTCTTTTTCTTTTTATTTTTTTCTCAATAAGTAATTGTGCTAGGGCTTTCATATTTGGAATATAATTAGATCTAATACCTTTCTTCATATTATAAGCTGAGGATGCTGAGTGTGACCTTCTTTTTGGGGTAAAAACATGATTATGGATGGTTAAAGTTTTAGGACAAGTTGGGATTTTTTTTTTAATTTTTCTCAATAAAAAGTTGTGCTTGGGCTTTCATATTTGGAATATAATTACATATAATACCTTTCTTCACATTGTATGTTGAAGTTGCTGAGTGTATAAGATTTAATAGGACTTAAGTGCAATATAACGAAATAGTGCTTCATGTGAATAAGCAGCATATAGTCGAGCGCGCTGTCCTCCGACAACTCGCGTTAAATTACAGCTCATAATTTATGTGAAACTTTGTCCAATATTATGGGGCATACTGTCGTAAGTCAAATGTGACTGGGGTCATGATGATGACATCTTAAACAGTGTTATTTCATGACCAGAGTACAGAACTTGTTGGTAAAACAATTATATATATATACAAGATATATTAAACAATTTATTGATTTTCAGAAACAGATGAGGACCTTGATTCTGAATCGGAATGTTTAAGTTCGGAGTCTGAGTGGAAGGTGGAGCTAAATGACAGTTTAGCAGAGGAGACAGGAGATGAGGCAGTTGTGGATGGGAATGAAGGTGATGAAGAAAAGAGTGATGTCTTCCCTTTTCTACAGGCTCCATGTGGCATCAGGAGCCCTGAAAAAGTGACAATTTCTGTGAGTGCAAACACATTGCCACTGAGTAGGGTTTTGAATGAAGATGATAAACCTAATTGTATAAAAAATGGTGGAATCTTTATCAAAAGAAGTACACAATCAGAAAAATATAAGTCTGGAAGATGCTATGACATTGTACATTCTTGTTCATATTGTGGAAAATTAATGTCGAATATTCAGAATCATCTTGAAGGCCAGCATAAAATGGAAAATGATGTGAAGGAAATACTCAAATTGAAAAAAGATATAGAAATGATTAATGACCTCAACATCAAGAAACAAAGGGGATCATAAACACAACCTACTTGTCTTGAAGTCTAGAAGGGGGGGATTTCTGCTTTCAAGAAGAAGGAAGGGAGATTTCAATTCAGAATCATATGGAGGCTGTCCAGAGTGCCTAGAATGGCTTGTTTTAAAAGAAAACTATAATCAACACATAAAGACATGTCCTGCTAAATTAGCGAAGTATTTTGTTGAGCAACTCTGGGAATATGCACCAGAATCGATTACGAGTCCAGAGGAATACAGACGCCTAGCTATGGTGACAGAAGCACGTTTACTATTGTACAACAGAATGAATGAATGATGGTGTTTTAAGGCCCGTCGACAACTAAGGTAATTTTGGGCGCTTGATAATTTACTTACTGTAAATGATGAAATAATTAAAATTGAAATATAACTAACCAGTTTATTAGACAAAACAATCAAACATGATGTATGCATTACTTAACATTAATATAAAACGACATGTAAGCCAATGTAAAACAGAATTTAGGCAAACAAGCCAAACACTACTATGTAATACTTAACATAAAGATAAACAATATCTGAGAAAATGTGGAACAGGATCTGTAAAAGTAATGCATGTGCAAAAGCAAGATTTAAGAAATAATCATATCTTATTAAAAATATTAATTTCCCTAGGGAAATCAAATAAAAGTTCAGGTCTGACAGACTCAAAGAGCTTTGAGCCATGAAAAATCGATCACGTATTGGAGTGAAATCAGCACATTCCAGAAGAATGTGCTGTACTGAAATTTGTGTAAAACATAGAATACATTGAGGTGCTTCCTCACCTTTCAGTAAGTATGCATGAGTTAACCATGTGTGCCCAATGCGTAAACGAGCAAAGACAATTTCTTCTCGGCGACAGGATCTAAAAGTGGGACAGATTAAAACGCAGACGGAAGACGCAGACAAATGGGATATATAGGGAAAACCACAGCGGATTCCTATATTGTTTTAATACATTTGGATTATATATAAAAGTGTTATTGTGACTGTAACTTGCAAATATTAAAAAGAACTTACAGTCGAAATCTGACCGTTTGTGTCTTGTGTTCATTAACCTTTTTGTTAAATATAAATATGGCAGTTGTCATAGGTCACAGTCAGACCAAGTACTTGTCGGAATATTTAACTATGGACAGTTATAGTGTGTTTGCCTATCCTGGCTATCGAATTCGTCAGTTTTTAACTGAAGATGTTCTCTATGATGTTGTGCCATACTTTTCGGTTAGTACTAAATTGTTCATACAAATCTACCAAATATATGAAAATCTATGATATTTTAATATTTACCATGAATACAACTGAATAATTAAATTACAGAAGAAATAATGCCAGAAATATAAAAATTGCAGTAATTCCTCCTTTTCGTGCAATATTTCCTTTTAACTTCATTGTGTATTAATAAATAGATATCATAAACATTGTTCGTGACAATATACATCTACGACTGAATAATTTTATTAAAGAATAAATAATGCAGGGATGTAAAAAATCCTCCTTTTCCGGCAATGTTTCCTCATGAAATTGCCTTCAACGAATTTGATTGTTATCTCACTTTTCTTGATTGACCGTCTGCGTTATTCAACTATTGCAGTCTGCATGCTATGTGATACTATATTTAGAAAAGGCAGACCACCAATCACAATCAAGAATCTGGTGTTTTACGCCGGTTTCAACATCATATATGTCAAATCACCCGCACTGTTCACATACTCATGCGTCCTGGGTAATTCAATCCAGCTACTCAATAGTACTGAACACACTGTGTCAAAGGGAGCAATTGCCCGCCCCGCTTTCAGAGGTCGTTTCGTTTGTATTGTTGGGTGTTTTAGGCCGTTTTCCACATCATTCCAGTCATACCACGCCGTCAGTTCACACACTCGTGATCCCTTGGTGAATCAACCCAGCTAAGCGAGTTGTTGCATGACTAAATAAGTGTGGAAAGAGGCATAAAATAGCTGCATGTGGGAAAGGGTTAGTATCTGTTCACGGGTCTTCGCACCTCTGCAGGCCAAATCCCTTCCGGCGGTACAGTGAACGATTTTCCCATAACCCCGTCCCCACATATGCATACACTCCCTATAAATGAACTATCGAAAACATTGTGATAAAAACAGCCATTGCTCATCATGTTTTCAAAGGTCGTTTTGCTTGCAGTGTTGGGGTTTTAGGCCGTTTTCAACAGCATGTACGCCCAATTGCCATCACAGTGCACATACTCGTGTTTTTTGGGTGATTCTACACAGCTAGGCAATAGGACTGAAAACAGTGTGGTAAGAGGAGCCATTGGTTATCATGTTTTCAAAGGTCGTTTTGATTGCGTTGTTGGTTGTTTTAGGCCGTTTTCAACAGTATTTATGTTAAATACCCCTCACTGCTCACACACACACACACACACATGCTTCCTGGGTGAATCAACCAATCTACGCGATAAGACTGAAAACAGTGTGGTATAATGAGCCATTGCTCGTCATGTTTTCAACGGTTGTTTTGAGTGCATTGTACGAAGTTTTAGGCCGTTTTCAGCAGCATTTAGGTCCAATCACTCTCACAGTTCACAAACTCATGGGACCTGGGAGAATCAACCCAGCTATGCGTTAGGACTGAAGACAGTATGGAAAGATGAGCCATTGCTAATCATGATTTCAAAGGTCGTTTTGTTTGTATTGCTGGGTGTTTTACGCCGGTTTCAACATCATATATGTCAAATCCCCCGCACTGTTCACATACTCATGCGTCCTGGGTAATTCAATCCAGCTACTCAATAGTACTGAACACACTGTGTCAAAGGGAGCAATTGCCCGCCCCGCTTTCAGAGGTCGTTTCGTTTGTATTGTTGGGTGTTTTAGGCCGTTTTCCACATCGTTCCAGTCATACCACGCCGTCAGTTCACACACTCGTGATCCCTGGGTGAATCAACCCAGCTATGCAATAGACCTGAACACATTGTGGCAAGAGAAGCAATTGCCCGCCATGCTTTAAAATGTCGTTTTGTTTGCATTGTATGGGTTTTGATCTTGGAAGCGAGTTGTTGCATGACTAAATAAGTGTGGAAAGAGGCATAAAATAGTTGCATGTGGGAAAGGGTTAGTATCTGTTCACGGGTCTTCGCACCTCTGCAGGCCAAATCCCTTCCGGCGGTACAGTGAACGATGTTCCCATAACCCCGTCCCCACATATGCATACACTCCCCCCTATAAATGAACTATCGAAAACATTGTGATAAAAACAGCCATTGCTCATCATGTTTTCAAAGGTCGTTTTGCTTGCAGTGTTGGGGTTTTAGGCCGTTTTCAACAGCATGTACGCCCAATTGCCATCACAGTGCACACATACTCGTGTTTTTTGGTTGATTCTACACAGCTAGGCAATAGGACTGAAAACAGTGTGGTAAGAGGAGCCATTGGTTATCATGTTTTCAAAGGTCGTTTTGATTGCGTTGTTGGTTGTTTTAGGCCGTTTTCAACAGTATTTATGTTAAATACCCCTCACTGCTCACACACACACACACACACACATGCTTCCTGGGTGAATCAACCAATCTACGCGATAAGACTGAAAACAGTGTGGTATAATGAGCCATTGCTCGTCATGTTTTCAACGGTTGTTTTAAGTGCACTGTACGGAGTTTTAGGCCGTTTTCAGCAGCACTTAGGTCCAATCACTAGACATAGAAGTATTAACTGTGATCATAGTTCATTGATTTATAATGTGGGTTTTCATATGACGTGACTCAATCTCCCCAGCATTTAAAACAAAGGACTTAAATTATGATGCAATAGGTCACGTGAATGTTACGACAGCCAGGATTTATGTAATAAGATGGACTTTCCCAAAGCATTTATATTCTGATTAGTCCAAATTAATGAATTGTTGACAATTGTTATTAACTAGATTTAAACAATGCTTCAAAAGTGTTACATATCTTTACCTCTGTGCAAATTTGACCAGATGTTTATAGATTTCAAACATTTCAAGCTGCTCAAGTTGAAAATGTGGCCTCTACAGTGTTAACAAGATTACCCTTCAATTTGGCCTAGTGACCTAGTTTCTGACCCAATATGACCCATATTCGAACTTGACCTAGATATTTTTAAGACAAACATTCTAACACAAATTGCGGCCTCTAGAGTGTTAACAAGATTTTCCTTCAATTTGACCTAGTGACCTATTTTTTGACCTGACATGACCCATGTTCGAACTTGACCTTCATATCTCAAGTTGAAAATGTGGCCTCCAGAGTGTTAACAAGATTTCCCTTCAATTTGCACTAGTGACCTCGTTTTTGACCTCATATGGCCCAGTTTCGAACTTGTTCAAGATTTGATTGAGATGAATGTTCTGATACACTTTCATGAAGACTGGATGCAAAATGTAGCCTGTAGAGTGTTAACAAGCTGAAATGTTGATGACGCACGACGGACGCCGGACAAAATGTGATCACAATAGCTCACCTTGCACTTCGTGCATAGGTGAGCTGAAAAAATAAAGACTGTATTGTGTTAACAAGCTCTATTATAGCAATTTTGACAATTTCAAGGGCCATAATCCAGTCATGCATGGGTGGATCTGGCTAGTTTAAGAAAGGAACCGAGCTCTCATGGATATCTAACTACTGTATAAGTTTGATTGAGATACAATAAACAAGAGGCCCATGAGGGCCTATGCTCTACTGGTATGGTTCTTTGGTCATTTTCAATCCAGAGCATGTATGTATGGTGAAGATCGGATAGTAAATGGAGGCTCTTTTGTGTTCACAAGCTGTATTATAGCAATATTTACAATTCATGGACCATAATCCAGTCTTGCATGGGCGGATCTGGCTGATTTTCAAAAGAAACCAAGCTCTCATCAATATTTAACTACTATCTAAGTTTGGTGAAGATCAGATAGTAAATGGAGCCTCTATTGTGTTCACATGCTCAATTATAGCAATTTAGACAATTTCAAGGGCCATAATCCAGTCTTGCATGGGCGGATCTGGCTGGTTTACGAAAGGAACTGAGCTCTCATGGATATCTAACCACTGTATAAGTTTGGTTGAGATACAATCAAAAGTGAAGACTGTATCGTGTTAACAAGCTCTATTATAGCAATTTTGACCATTTCAAGGGCCATAATCCAGTAATGCATGGGCGGATCTGGCTGGTTTTCAAAAGGAACCGAGCTCTCATGGATATCTAACTACTGTATAAGTTTGGTTGAGATTCAATCAAAAGTGAAGACTGTATCGTGTTAACAAGCTCTTTTATAGCAATTTTGACAATTTCAAGGGCCATAATCCAGTCATGCATGGGCGGATCCGGCTGGTTTTCGAAAGGAACTGAGCTCTCATGGATATCTAATTACTGTATAAGTTTGGTTGAGATACAATCAAAAAAGAAGACTGTATCGTGTTAACAAGCTCTTTTATAGCAATTTTGACAATTTCAAGGGCCATAATCCAGTCTTGCATGGGCGGATCTGGCTGATTTTCAAAAGGAACCAAGCTCTCATCAATATTTAACTACTATCTAAGTTTGGTGAAGATCAGATAGTAAATGGAGCCTCTATTGTGTTCACATGCTCAATTATAGCAATTTAGACAATTTCAAGGGCCATAATCCAGTCTTGCATGGGCGGATCTGGCTGGTTTACGAAAGGAACTGAGCTCTCATGGATATCTAACCACTGTATAAGTTTGGTTGAGATACAATCAAAAGTGAAGACTGTATCGTGTTAACAAGCTCTATTATAGCAATTTTGACCATTTCAAGGGCCATAATCCAGTAATGCATGGGCGGATCTGGCTGGTTTTCAAAAGGAACCGAGCTCTCATGGATATCTAACCACTGTATAAGTTTGGTTGAGATACAATCAAAAGTGAAGACTGTATCGTGTTAACAAGCTCTTTTATAGCAATTTTGACAATTTCAAGGGCCATAATCCAGTCATGCATGGGCGGATCCGGCTGGTTTTCGAAAGGAACTGAGCTCTCATGGATATCTAATTACTGTATAAGTTTGGTTGAGATACAATCAAAAAAGAAGACTGTATCGTGTTAACAAGCTCTTTTATAGCAATTTTGACAATTTCAAGGGCCATAATCCAGTCTTGCATGGGCGGATCTGGCTGATTTTCAAAAGGAACCAAGCTCTCATCAATATTTAACTACTATCTAAGTTTGGTGAAGATCAGATAGTAAATGGAGCCTCTATTGTGTTCACATGCTCAATTATAGCAATTTAGACAATTTCAAGGGCCATAATCCAGTCTTGCATGGGCGGATCTGGCTGGTTTACGAAAGGAACTGAGCTCTCATGGATATCTAACCACTGTATAAGTTTGGTTGAGATACAATCAAAAGTGAAGACTGTATCGTGTTAACAAGCTCTATTATAGCAATTTTGACCATTTCAAGGGCCATAATCCAGTAATGCATGGGCGGATCTGGCTGGTTTTCAAAAGGAACCGAGCTCTCATGGATATCTAACTACTGTATAAGTTTGGTTGAGATTCAATCAAAAGTGAAGACTGTATCGTGTTAACAAGCTCTTTTATAGCAATTTTGACAATTTCAAGGGCCATAATCCAGTCATGCATGGGCGGATCCGGCTGGTTTTCGAAAGGAACTGAGCTCTCATGGATATCTAATTACTGTATAAGTTTGGTTGAGATACAATCAAAAAAGAAGACTGTATCGTGTTAACAAGCTCTTTTATAGCAATTTTGACAATTTCAAGGGCCATAATCCAGTCATGCATAGGCGGATCCGGCTGGTTTTCGAAAGGAACCGAGCTCTCATAGATATCTAATTACTGTATAAGTTTGGTTGAGATACAATCAAAAAAGAAGACTGTATCGTGTTAACAAGCTCTTTTATAGCAATTTTGACCATTTCAAGGGCCATAATCCAATCATGCATGGGCGGATCTGGTTTTCGAAAGGAACCGAGCTCTCATGGATATCTAACCACTGTATAAGTTTGGTTGAGATACAATCAAAAAAGAAGACTGTATCGTGTTAACAAGAAATTGTTTACGGACGGACGGACGGACGCACGGACGACGGACAAATCGCCACGACATAAGCCCTTCTGGCCTTTGGCCAGTAGAGCTAAAAATAAAGACTGTATTGTGTAAACAAGCTCTACTATAGTAATTTTGACAATTTCAAGGGCCATAATCCAGTCATGCATGGGCGGATCTAGCTGGTTTAAGAAAGGAACCGAGCTCTCATGGATATCTAACTACTGTATAAATTTGATTGAGATACATAAATAATAAAGACTGTATCGTGTTAACGAGAAATTGTTTACAGACGCACGGTCGAATCACCACGACATAAGCCCTTCTGGCCTTTGGTCAGTAGAGCTAATAAAAATGTACAAAATCTTTATGTTTTTTGTTCAATGTAGCAATAAATCATTTGAGTCAGACTTCATTTTCAAATTGTTATTCTTACCTTAACAGGTGAGAAAATTATAAATCACAAACTCAATTTTTACTGAATTTATTACATGCATTCAATTTTATAATAAAACAAAAACCTAAACAGAAGAGTCAAGACACATTAGAAATGATAAGATGATGAAATATTCATGCTATTTCATTCATTAAAACTTATTCCAAAAATGTTTCATTACTCCACCCACCGGTGTTATACAGGGATTTCAATTTGCGAAGAGTGTGTTGGTACTGTATAGTCTGTTAACTCTTGTATAATTTATTGTCAATAATAATTTATTCCCAAAGAAACCAGAAACCAGATTTCCTAGTTTAATAATATTGAATTTAAAACGTGCTGGACATTCTGGCCCCGGTTTCATGAAAAAGTTCAATATCTGGATCATATCAAATCAAATAAGGCGCTTCACAGCCTGACAGCTTGTCCTTGACAACAACTAGTTTTCCACGAAGAAATACACAGGACTGTCATGGGAGCTTTAGACGAGGAAAGGAAATGTCAAGAAATAACCAACATGTAATAACCTTAATTGTGACACTCTTTCTCTGTGAAATTATGTTATGTTTTTAATTTCAACAAACAGGCACCATTCCTGTACACTTAGTCACTGAAAACCAATGTAGTTGGTCTTACACTGGAGTTAGATCTATTTCATATCGATCATTTTGCAATGTTTACTTGTCTACTGTTGTCATATACTTTTGTAGGTTCAATTAAAAATGCCTTAGTCAGAAGAACATTAATTTTAAACATTTCATTCATACATCTTATCTTTTTATTTACAGATACCCAGACAGCAGTTTGCTTAACCAGGGTCTTTCAAAAAGTATGGTCTGGAAACGGCCTTTATAAACGCCTTATCGTACAGAATGTTGTCTCGGTTATTGACTTTTACCTGGAAGTGTTTATCATGGCGTGTATTTATCACGCTTAGCGAGTTAACCAATATTTTTTCCTATTGTAAGCCGATAGTGGTCTGCAAAATTGGTCGTCAATTTGATCTTTTAATACTCATTTTTAATATAAATCATATCATTAAAAATGTTGTGAAGTTTTCTGTATGACTGTGCCTTTGAATTCTTTGTTTGTAATCACCTATTAGTTCTAACGAAAGATAAACACAGGTAATGCTATTCCACATCGCGCGTTTTAGCAATGGCCATTGATACGGGTTAAGAAACTAGTGCAATCAGCTATATAGTTTTATATATTATGGTTGTCGTTCGTATTGCCAATTAACTATGTTGTAAGTCGACAGTTTTCACAATAAGTTGGTATTAAAGATCTTATATTGGTTACGTGTTCAATCAACTGATAATGTTTTTGCTTTTTCAGTTTGCAAATGATTAATGAGCAAAAGTTCGCACATTTTAACAGTTTGGTTTGTAGTGAAAGTGTTAAACCATATATCACCAGGATTAAGGAACACCTAATGCATATGTCGTGGTATGAAGGGTTAGGGATTAATTTGATGTTTTAAGTTTCCAGATGCCTAGGTGGTATACCAGATGTTAAAGTTGACACATACACAAGTTACATAAGTTACTTGATTGAAAATTGAAGTCGAAGGCCAAACGTTTTATTGTTTTGATGTGAACTTAAAATTGTAATTTAAAAACCCTTAACTCTGTATCATAAAGGTGTAAGAAGCTTTGCAGTGAGCAACGTAAAATGGATGTAAAAGACATAATAAAAGTTATCAAATGTTTGTACACTGGAGTTCCTGTATATCGCGGTAATCGGATCCAAGGTCAAGGACCGTGTTGGAATTCGACCCGCAAGTTATCACGAGAATTTTAAGCAATCACAAGTTATGTGCCTCAGACCTGTAATCGTCAATATCCACCCATTAACCGTATAGAATGGCGGTGAAAAAATGTCTCAGAATTTATTTCATTTTATCAGGCCAGAATATTTGCTGTTATACGATATTAATCCTTATTTTTTTTCGAACTTGGCTTATATTGAGAATTGTCTAAACAAACTAATTATAACCGCCATTTGCAATTTGCGCAGTAAAACAGCATTTGAAAAAGTTGTGAGGAAAGGTTAAACTGGTCTTCATCGACAATGTCTCCTTTTCTTACATTTTTTCATACTTCCTGACATTTTTTGTTTTTAATTTCAAAGTTTTAAAACAAGTAAAAATACTTTTCATACCCTTTAAATTTCTTTTACTTAAAAGTATATTTATCCGAATTCAAACACATTCTATTCATTACGTCATAATGCGAAATCGTGAACATGATTAAAACAATGATATGGGTGGTTTTCATTTGTCGCGGCAGATCAATCCAGGGATTAGAGGAATATTGCGTAAAGTGTTTACCGCAATTTCACGCTCTCGATACTGGACACCTATTTTACCTTTTCACCAAAGTAAAATGGATTTTCCCAAACTTTTATATTGGGAAAATTCTTAGTCTTAAATGGGTGACTTTGTTTTCAATTCACGACATGTACACTATTACAAACGTGTAACTTGTAACCTCTGTGCAATTTATACACACTTTAAATTGACTTTGTCAATTCAATTACTTAAGACGCATTGTGAGAGAAGTGTAAAAACCAACGTCCGACCGGCAATTGAATCACATTGATTTCGACTAACCGAATTTGAAAACATAGTGAGAAAGGTAGCTTATTCATACTTAAAACATGAACAAGTATACCTTCATGAAAATGATCATTTTGAGTAAGTTTATCTCCTCTTCTTACATTGATATAGAGGAGAGGTACGTAAAATCAGCTTCAAATGCGTCTGCAAAAAGATTAATTTTAAGTGTGAAAATGGACCGTCTGACTTAAGGGTTGATTGCATCTGGTAGGTACAGCCAGTCAGCCAGAAAATACACGTCACCCGACACAACCCTTTGTTCATTTTTCGCGTAATAGGAAAAAGGCTCTGTGAAACAAACTGTTTAGGAGCAATATATTCTCTGAATGTGGACTACGTGAATTTTGTCCCTTTTTTTTTTTACTCTTTTGAATAATTTGAAATTATAAAATCAGGTCAGCGCATTATTTATCAAAATCTATTATTTTCCACTTTTGTAACGAGTACCATGTTTTTCTGAATTCTTTGTCCGTTTTTTTTTTAAAAAGTTTTTTTGTTTTTTTTCAATAGGCTCTTTTTTCAAGATTGCAACGGGAGCCAAGTCACCACCGCGTAATACTGGATACCGCGACTTATGAGTCAGCGATTTATGCACGCTCCAGTGTAATACTAAATAACTAGAATGTTTCACATCAGCGAAAAATTTCGTCGGGCCCCATGTTTTTTTCTTAAAAACACGTGGTTAAGTCGACAAGACGAAATGGGTAAAAAATAAATAAACGAAATATCACCCAACTCCCAATAATTGCCGGTGTCGTTTAGTGTTAAACGACACTGGAGTCTGACAATTGATTAATTATATATCTAGTTCCTTAAACGATACTAGTGTCTGGTTGCCAGTGTCGTTTAGTGTTAAACGACACTGGAGTCTGAAATTGAATATTATATAGCTAGTTCCTTAAACGACACTAGTGTCTGGTTGCCAGTGTCGTTTAGTGTTAAACGACACTGGAGTCTGACAATTAATTAATTATATATCTAGTTCCTTAAACGATACTAGTGTCTGGTTGCCAGTGTCGTTTAGTGTTAA